>QGSO01000209.1:1093129-1330411 GCA_011037825.1 Carya cathayensis
GGGGGGGGGGAGAGAGAGAGAGAGAGAGTGCACGTGTGGGCACATGGTAAAGACTTTGGGTCAATTATTTAGCATAAACAAGATAACAGGAACAGCAAACCTGTCTATGGGACCAGGCATGATAATGTTTAGCATCAATGGAAAATATCTTCTTGGTGAACTCAAGTTCCTTCCTTGCAGAATCAGTTCCCAACTTCTCAGCAACCCACCGCCTATGATGCCTGCACATATCTATCATTAAGATCAATGCAGCAGTACCTGGGTAAGGGTAAAATAAGCTACAGAAACTCCAAAAGAACTCAATGAAAAATTGGTAGTCAGAGGGATAGATTAAAATGACGACTCGACAAGAGCTGACATGACTAAAAAGAAATACAACACCAGCTTCACGTTTTTCATACATCTTTGTAGAATGTCTCTTGTATTTTACATACATCACAAAGAAAAGAAAAAAAATTATATTATGGCTCACCATATCTGATAGTTCTTAGAATTACTCCTAGCAATATTCTCAATGTAGTCCAGTTCATCATTCAGGTCAGCATCGAGAGCCTCGAGTATTGAACGCCTGAAATGCCATACCTATGAAAAATAAAAGTTTCTTTAGTCCCAACTCCTTAAAAAATGAACTAGCAAATTCCCTTCCATGGCTAAATGGCCACCAACAATTTTTTGGAACATCATCTAAGAGCTCAGATATGGGCTCCTCCACAAACATCTTAATATTTGGGATGTCAAGTGTTCTCATTCAGAAACACATACAATTTCTAGCTTCCCATGCAAAGTCTATACGGTTTCTATAACATGTAAGGTTCTAAAACCTGCTATATTTTTAAAATAAATAATTTAAAGTATGAACAATTAAAATGGTATGACAACATAACATACAGGTGAACATCAAGAACTTGATCAAATATATTACCTATATATTTCTGAGGCATTTTCTTTTCTCTCATCGAGCCACCTCAGCATTTTCCTATAAACCTTAGTTTTTTTACTATTTTACTGGTTTGTTATTTTTATTATTCGTTTAATTACAACACCAACATTGCCATTTCACCCAGTATGACCGTTCATTTACCCATCTCTTACACTCTACCTACAATTTAGATTTCTATTTCCCAAAACAACCCGTTCGATTTCCACTTCAATTGTAGGTACCACAAAAGAATCAGGGCTTTTTATTTTCTTTTTCTATTCCAATAATGAATTCGGGAACTTTTTCCCACAAACCAGGTTTAGACAAATATTTTACTAGTTCACGTCAAACATCCAGCATCAACGAATAACAACACGAGGGCTTAGATAAGCTACACTTCCATGCACTCTACAATGAAAGTTTTGTCAGCTTTAAACCAAGTACCTGTTGTAAAATGAAGCTACTGTTTTTATAAGTTAAAACTCTTTTAAAAGATTGAAAGAGCTATTGTGGAAGTTTTTAAGCTAAACTTCTTTTAACCTTGTTAGATCCCCACCAACCCAAATGCTATAGTCATTTCCCCATGAGAGCTCTATTGAAACCACACTAACTTCAGACCCCCAATCCTCAGAGAGAAAAATGGAGAGCACACCTTAGACCACTTTAGCAACTGAAATCTAAACTCTGCCCTCAAATCATCTCCCGAAAAATCCGTTGAAATTTCTCCAAATGATTTGCCATACATGCAGGAAGCAAGAAGAGTGACAAATAAAAAATAGGCAAGTTCCACTTTTAACCTTAATCAAGGTAATCCTACCACCCTTTGATAAATTGTAACACCCCGTTCCCGTAGGATAAAGATATTACTAACGTACATAGCATAATGCCCGGTAAAGATATTCATATCCTGAAATACCTCATTTATTAAAAACATTAACTACACTGAACATAACTGTTTTTGAAACATGAAACTGAAAACGTAAAGTAAAAAAATAACTAACCGTACGCACGACTTTATCCAAAAATCATAAAATAACCTAAGTCCTTGCACTAGATCTACTCCTGGTCCTCCAGCTTTATGTCCTTATAATCATCATCTATGATAGTTAAACGTAGAAGAGAACAAAAAACAAACAAACAAAAAAATGAGTTGCATACTCAGTAAATAGTACATCATACCGTAAGATATAACTTAGCAAGACTTAATTTTTGAAAGACTCTTCAAACAAACATATATCATTCACAGATTCTCATAGCATGTTTATTCATCATCAACATGAGCGGAAACATATATAATCATGACAAACATATAATGTGAATGCATAAATTAATTGGTTATCTTGTCTTTCACTTATTATATGGTGAACTACACTTGAGTCCGTGGCACCCCATAACTTGTCATAACATGGAGTGAAACACGCTTGAGTCCGTGTTTCACTTAACATAAGGTGAACCACGCTTAAATCCGTAGCACTGCATAACATAACTTTGTGGTGATCACGCTTAGGTCCGTATCACCCTTAACATAACTTGTGATGAACACTCTTAAATTCGTGTCATCCTTAACATAATTTATGATGAACACACTTAGATTTGTGTCATCCTTAACATAACTGGTGATGAACACGCTTAGATCCTTGTCATCCTTAATATAACTTGTGATGAACACGCTTAGGTCTGTGTCATCCTTAACATAACTTGGGGGAAAACATGCTTAGATCCGTGTTTCACTTAAAATATGGTGAACCACGCTTAGGTCTGTGTCACCCTTAAACATCTTATCTTTCTTAATGTATGAGAACTTATTTAATATCATGAACTTTTCTAGCATGGCATATATTTGTAAATGGTATAGCATGACATGGCATAGCATAACATAGCATATTCTTGTATGTGGCATAATATGATCTAAACATAAACATTCCAAGGCATACGTGATTTGAGTTCTATATGAACTTTACATAACATACTTGATCTAAACACTTCATGACATTACATAGCATATATGATTTAATCACTACGAACATGTCATACATGATCTAGGTACTACATGAACATGACATACATAATCTGTCTATTTTATTACATGGCATACTTGACTTAAATTACTACATGAACATTTCATGGCTTCCATGTGATTTTAGAATCATTCACTCCATCAAACAACAAATTCATTCATACAAGCATAATGTCATAATTCATCAAAGATCATGAAATGAATTTAACCTTAACTTAGCTCGTAGCATAGCGTAGACAAACAATATATTTTCATATACCATTAGAAAATTACAGTACACATGCAATTATATGATCATACTAATTACCTTTTAGCGTTGCTTCCACAATCTCACGTCGTAACTCATAACTTATACGAGGCACTAATCGTTACTAACTTTTCTAGAAAACGTGTCGTAGCATTCTAAATACTTAAAATAATACCCAAGAGATAATTTAATAATTATTCAATTATACAAAGATTACACAAAATAATATTATTCAAAACTCATAACTTATTCCCTAACTTCTATTTAAAAAAAAAAAATTTAACTTAATAATTTTCTTAAAAAACATAGTTAAATAGAAAAGACAATTAGAATATTAATTAAATTAATAGACTAAAAAGTATAATTTAAAATATGCTTAAAATCCCTTAAATATTTTCTATAAAAAAAAAAAGCCTGTGGGCTCATATTTATTCATGTAAAACTTTGGGTTAACTTAAATTCCAGTCCAGCCCCAATTAAAGAAAACAGCCCACTTAAAAAAAATACTAAAACAGTTTTCTGCAAACACAACCAGCCCATTAAAATCATCAAGCCCACAAGAAATCAACTCACTTAACTATTAAGATAGTTTCTGCATAAAACCAGCCCACCCAATTTAAAACATTAGCCCAAAGACAATCAAAACCCAGCCCCAACAAAACTCAACTTACTAAGAACGGCTTTTAGGGAAAACATCCTAATGGCATGGTCATTTTGGGAAAGCTGAAAACAAAGGAAGCATATGGCCTTACGGGGAAAAGGCTCACATCGCGTATCAGAGGGCACTGGGACTAAACAAAGAAGAGAAACAAAAATAAGTGGTCGTGCAATGCTCACCGAGAGGAAGCTGGGGCAATGGTGGCTCTGGGGTGGCTGGAAGTGATCGGCGATGCCAAAGGGCTCCTCGGAATGGTGGTGCGACCAAGAGAGAGAGAGAGTTAGAGGGAAAAGCTGTCAAACTGGAAAAAAAAAAATGGAGGGAGAGAGAAGATTCCGGCATGGGCTTACCGGAAGGGAGTGGGTTCAACAGGGTTGGGCTGGTCAGCGCTTTCTGTGGCTGTTTCCGGCAAGTTAAGTGTCTCGGTTGACTGTGAGAGTGGTTTTCTCGGTTGCTGAGGTTGTTATGTTGTGCTGGTGTGTATAATGTTTTCTCATTTTTGCTGATGGTCTCGTGGGTTTTAAAGAGAAGGAAAGAGGAAGTACATGAGTGATCTGGAGATTGGATAAAGTTTGAATTGGAGTGATGGTTTTAATCTAGGAATCTATTCAAACTGGAAATTAAAAATAACTATGTTGATAAGGAAACTTTCTAATGAAATACAAACGCTCTTAATCTGATCCATTGTTAAATTACAGAAGTAATAAAAATAAAAATAGATAAAAATGAAATAAATCAAAATAACAAAAAAAAAAAAAACCACACACACACACACACACTCTTGGGATCTGGATGTTACATAAATACTGCCACCACATCCAGCCAATGACTCTCAATCCTCTCAAGAATCTCATTCCAAATAAACTTTGTTTTTAAAAAAGGAGATCTCAAAGGGAGACCCAAGTAAGTCATGGCCGATGAAGCAACTCTTCATCCAAGACCAGTCACCGTACTTTCTACATTCTCAATATTACCAACAATGAGCAGTTCAGATTTAACCATATTGCAGGTACTGAAGATGATCGAGGATTGCCTTGCAGAAAATGAAGGTATCATCTATGGATAAAATGTGAGGAATCAATAAACTATCTGAATTCCTAGACTCTATAGAAAACCCTGATGAAAAGGCACCATTTACTGTAGTAAAGAAGACAAGGGAACCCCCAGATGAAGGCCACAAGAGCAATTAAAAAATCCCGTAGGAGTGTGATTCTTCAAAACCAAAAAATGTACTGCGGAGATATGGTGGGCTACCCAACTACACCATTTCTCCTCGAAACCACACCTCCTCAACATATACAATAAGAAAGTCCAATTTACAAGGCCGTAGGCCTTTACTATATCCAACTTGCAAATACTAACAAAAAAATATCCAACGTTTAATCTATGGATCGCACAAAATTTAATGCTGTCGGGTACTCAGATAATTCTAGGGACCAGATCCTTCCACCACAACCTAACCCTCCGTCCGATTTTTGTAAGGGAGCGGGGGTGCATTCGAGCTGGTGCTCATAGGCCATAACAAATAGCAGAAAATTTCCAGTATCGATTAAACAGATAAAAAAAAATGTCGCAATAAGATAGTCATTCCCATTGTCAATCAAATTTCCCATCAAAATGGGAAAAATGACTACAGTCAGTAATATGTTAAGATTGTGGGGTATTCGGCTCTCTCCTAAGCCGAAGCCAATTTCAAATGCATCAAAACCCGATCCGAAAACGGTTAGGAACACCTAATTATCCAAACTTATAACACGGAGAATAAAAGCAAGAGAAAGAGGGGAATTTACAGTGTAATTGCCGGCGTTCAAGCCGATGACTTCGGCAGTGAGGCGCAGAGCACGGGCTGACCGCTCATCGGCGAGGTATACGGCCCGGAAGTAGTCCATGGTCTCGACGAATTCTTCTTTGTAGGCGATGGGGACGACCGGGCTCGGACCGTCATCCTGGGGAACCGGAGTGACGTCCGACCACTCGGGCCTTTGGCTCAGTGGCACCCTCGGTGGCTTGACCTTGTCGGACTCCATTCCCACCAACTCCGCTCTCACTCAACTCACAACTAGGAAAGAACGAAAATCGAGAGATTTTCTGGGCCTGTATGCAAGCAAGTGGTTTGCCCAACCTTTTTTACTTTCAGGGTTTACATTCTTTTCTTCTCAATGGGAATTTGATTCTTTTCGGAGAGAGTGAGCGGTGGCACTGATTCAATGACAACAGGACTTTACAATAAAATAATATTTTTTTAAAAAAAATTCAAACATATCAAAATTAAATAAGAAGTTAAAAGAAAACTCTTAAAAATTATTTTTTTTATTATAAAGTTGTATAAAAATTATATATAAGTTGTCAGCTTATATTTTGGTAATTTTTAACATGAAACTAGTAAGTCAAGGTTGTCTGAGATATTTACTTCGTTTAGGACGTCTTGACAGATAATGTGATACAAAATTTTTAAAATTTTTTATAATTTTATTTTTAATTATAAAGTACTTTTTAATTTCAAATTTTTAATATTTTAATCTAATTATTAAATTCTTAATATTTTAATCTAATTATTACTTAATAATTATCTAAATACAAAAATTAATACAATTTTCACAAATTTAAAAATAAAACATAAAAATTAATATGACTTTTACAAATTTTAAAAGAAAAATTATATTAAATAATTGTATTTAAAAAATTTTGTAACTTTATAAATAATATATTTATTTAAATTTGTGTTCTTATTTTTTAAAATTTAATAAAATATTTTAATTCAAATTATTTTACTACTATTCACATAATTATGAGATATTCCAAATATACAAAGGAGCACTAAGAATTGATAATATTTACCAATATCGGTAAAATGATTATATTTAATATTTATAAAATTTAGGTATAAGCACAACAACTACATTCATGTATTTAACATTTGAAATAAAGCTAGTACATATTATCTCAAGTAAATAAACGCATACATTAGATTCGGAATGTACTTCTATAGAATTCAAAGATATATTACATCAAAATTAAATAGCGAACATAATGTGCATGGTATCTTGTTAAATGTGTGTTTTGTAACCACCTGGTTGGAAAAGGAGAAATAATCATTCATGACTCATAGTGACATTTCAGGTCTTGGTCGGTGTTGTTTGGAGTTCACAACTATGTTCCGGAGCAGTGATCTGGTGTCCGTACGTATGTCTATTTCAGTAAATATGAAATATATACAATAAATATAAATGGAGAATGAGACACAAAGGACCTACATCAATGGCTCGTTTGGAGGGCAAATCTACTATAAATAAAAGTATTTTACAATCTATTATGATCTCTTGTAGCTTACTGTACAAATGGGTTGGTGACCCTTTCTGTCTGGAAAAAATAAATAAGATTGAAGTTTCCGTTTGATGGTTGATGAATCTTTTGCATCCAATCGCCCAGAAATCCAGAAGTCCCCTGATATCTGATCTCAAATGCTTTTTATTAAGCCCCTATCAGAGGTTGGTGAGAGAGTCGACTTTATGGTGCTTCATTTTTCTCCCCGTCACTTCCTTTACTCTCTCTTCTTATTGCATCTTGATGCATATTGTGATGGAATGAGCCTTATGCATTTAAGCATTAGATATTTTATATCTTCTAGTAACCATTCAATTCTTAATATCGTCTTACTCAACAAGGGGGCCATGAGAATCTTCAAATCAAATAGCGTAGAAGGAGAACAACAAAATTCAAGTAGAAGATTTGTGTCTTCTACTAATAAGGAATTCACAAAAAAAGGAGCAACCAAACCACCGTAATTTTTATTCAAAGGGAAAAAATCATCATGGCATTACAATAGTGGACGTTACTATAATGTAGATTAGAAAACTAAAAAAACTTTCTCAAATGGAAAGTTGTTGACAAAATAAAGAAAACTAAGGAAACTTTACCAAATAGAACCTATTTACAAAATAAAATTTGCGGGATGATAAATAGACTAGTATTGGTAAGTTGCTATCTTTCTGAAATCACATTGCTAATTTATTCTGTTGCCATGTTGGTATGCTCATGGTCCATTTATGGTTTATTGCGTGCTGTATCAAATTCCCCCTCACTTGAAAATGCCCATTTTTCATGCATTCTGTGATAGGCGCAGCGATGGTGCTGAAATTCTGGATAAAGCATTGATAGAAAGTCGCTAGTCCATGAAAACTACGGACTTGAGTAATGGTGGAGGGGTGGGCAGTCTCGGATGGTTCGGACATTCTCTTTGTCCATATTAACCCCTTCAGCACCGATGATGAAATCGAGAAATAATAAATTGCTAGTAAGGAAATTACATTTTTTTCAAATTAAGGTACAGTTTATTATCTTCGAAAACTGAAAGTACCTCCCTCAAATGCTCCATATGCTATTGCTCATCTTGACTGTATAGGAGAATATCATCAAAACAAACAGCAATGAACTTGTCCATGAAATGCTTGAAAACTTGCTGCATAACCCTCATAAAAGGTGTTGGGTGCATTAGAGCTGAATGTCATCACCAGCCATTCCTAGAGTCCCTCTTTTATTTTAAATGTCGTCTTCCTCTCATCGCCAGGCTAAATCCTAATTTGGTGGTAGCTGCTCCTTCGCTTCGAAAAAACTTTGGAACCTGCAAGCATATCTAACATGTTCATCCTCAGTATAGGAAACTATACGTCACTGTGATTTTATTGATGGTGCGGCTATCCACGCACATTCTCTAGCTTTCTTTCTTCAAAGTGAGCAAAGCTGGTATGGCACAAGGGCTCATACTTTCTCGAATTAGTCCCTTGCGGATGAGGTCTTCAACTTAATCTCATAAGATCCTCTGCTCGTTGGGGCTCATTCAATAATGTGGCAGATTAGGAGCCCAGCACCAAATCAATGTGGTGCTCAATGTCAAGCATGGGTGGCTGACTCACTCGAAAATGAGTAGCACAAAAGCTATCCCAAGTACAGGAGGGTGTGGCGTAATAGTTAGAAATAAAAATTCTTAGATCGTCACCTCAGGAAAAGTTTGCTTAAAATCAAATTCATGTAAAATAGTGAAAATATTCACAAAGAGAAAATAAAGTTGGTGATGTGCAATGAATGAAATAATAGAAATGAAAAGGGCAGTTGTAATGGACCAAATTCATATATTTAGACTTTTGAGTGTTGCAAGAAAAAGTAAAAAAGTAAGATACAAAACCATAAACTAATAACTAAATTAAACTTGCTGAAATTAATTAACCAAGTGACAACTAAACTAATTTAATTAACAAGACATTAAACATTAAATCTAAACTAATTAAATACCAATTTGTAAAGCAAGCTTACTAATCAAACATTAACCAACTAATGAGGCAAAATAGAAAGTTAAATCTAAATTACCCACCTACTAACCAACGAAAATTGTTAAGCTAATTGCAAGACTCAAAATTAACAACTAAATCTAACAAAGTGAAATTAGACAATCAAGAAACCAACTAAGTGAAACAATCTTAATTAACAGAAAATTAATTAGTAAAAATAAAATTAATTAAACCCTAATTAACCCTTAATCAATCTAATGTCTAATGGACCTAAGTGATTAACAAATCTAAGCTAAGAACTAAGCTAGATTAGAAAATAATTGATGCAATACAACCTGGAAATTGAAAAGCTTTGAAATCAAGATTTTAGGGTTCATTCTTGTATTCAAATCACAAATTTATAAAGTCAATCTTTATCCCTTGTAATACCTATCTAATGGAAGCTTAAAAGAGCAAAAAAACAACTAACATCAAGTTAAACAAGCAGAAAATAAAATGCCCAAAATTGAATGGTTCTAAGCCAAAGATCTAAAAAATACACCATAAACTTCAAACTAAAATAAAATAAAAAGTAGGGAATGGAAACAACAAGCTAGATGGCTAGAGATGGAGGCTGCAGGCAGTGGAGGAAGGTTGGGCAGCGGCAATTAGACCCTCGAGGTTCCTCAACAGCGCTACTATGTGTTTTCCTCCCCTAACCTGAAAAAAACCTCTATTCCTTTCAACCCAACCGTCAAAACCAAAGCCTAAATGCTTAAAACTATGCTACTTTCCAAACGTAAAAGCTTGCTGCATCTTTTAGTGGAATAAAGCTAAAAGCTCCCTTGCGTACATCTCCATAAATGCTCCCCTTGCATGCGTCCGTCCAAAAACCCAAAAGCCCTCTACTATTTCTTTTCAAAATGCCCCACGTGTAATGTCTTTCCCTCAAAACCCAAAAATAGTTGAGTCCTACATGAGTTCTTGCGTGCCCTCTATTGTCAAAATTATCCTCTAATGCACAAAATAATGCTTGATGTGTTGCATTTTGTGAGAGCCAAGAATTGTTTTTTTCTCTCTTTTCTAATATTATGCGTTTCTTGGCCTAAAAAATAAAGAAACTAGAAAAAAATAAGAAGGAAGAATAGAATATCAAAGATGTGTTGTGCATGTAAAGAAATATTTCCCAATTAAATCACAAGTTATACAATTAAGCATAAATCATGCTATCAACCAATTTAAATCACAACTTGGATTTATGCCTTTTAACTATTTTTTCATTTAAAATCAATAATAATATCATGAAATGATTGAAATATATTAGTTCTAGATGTATAAAATATGCAATAATTCAGCACAATCAATGACAGTCCAACAAGTAACTCCTATGGAACAAGATCTAAAAATTTAATAAGTAGTTGTTGTATAGGTAGAGGCACCTCAGGGACTTCTTCCACTTCTTTTCCATTCATGACTAGAGTTAATATTTTCCCACACTCCTTCGCATCACTTAGGAA
Source organism: Carya cathayensis (assembly GCA_011037825.1). NCBI lineage: Eukaryota > Viridiplantae > Streptophyta > Magnoliopsida > Fagales > Juglandaceae > Carya > Carya cathayensis. The sequence goes on from QGSO01000209.1 coordinate 1,103,752, forward strand.
CTAGTCTTTAGGCAAGGTGAGGAAGGTAGTTTTGTCATGGTCCTGTTCGTTTGCAGGCAGCAACGCTATCTAACTTTCATGCCACCAAAATATGTATGTGTTGCCGCACCCCTTGTATGTGGCGTCAACGTCGTACTACCACGGCCTCCCAATTAGCATGTGACAAGCATCCATTTCCACAACATCACAATCTACTTCATCTTTACAGAATTTACCAATTGAAAAAGAAACAAGGTAGATGGTAGACACCTTTGTTTCGGCTCCCTTCTTAATCCCGTTAGTTTTATATAATCAAGGATGCTTCTCTGTTTTTGGTTGCAAAGAAGAAACTAGTACTCTTGATACTATATTCTTGCAGCTCCCACTATCAATGATCAAGTTGCATACCTTGTGATTAATAGTGCATTGGGTTTTCAAGACAATGTGCCTCTAGGTATAATCTCCATGCTTTGGTGCCAAGAGTAATCGTTGGATAACACAGTTCACAAAGTCTCATTCATCACCTTCAACAAGTTCACCCTCCTATTCTCTTCAACTTTGTCTTGCCTAGCTGAATCATCACCCTCCACCATGTTGACAAATTTCTTTGTGGAACAGTTATTAGAACAATGTCCGAGTTGGCTGTAAAGGAAACACTTCCTGGTTATTGGCTAGCTATAAAGATTTTTGCTACTCCCTTTACTCCCAGTAGGGACGGTCCTTGGTTTTAGGGACTAGTTATTATGGGGTCTTTGGTTACAACTGGATGAAAAAAACTGTGTTGGGTTTAGCTAAGTAAGGAACTCAGTTCCTCTATTTGATGGTGTGAGGTTTGGTGGTCTTGGGGGAGGGGTAGGTTAGTTGCAATTCAATTTTATGGACACATTGACTACTTCTGACAATCTGACAGAGTCCATACAATGTGAAGTGTGACTTTGTCATGTATGGCAACATGCAACCCTCCAATGTACCTCGCTACTTATTGTCCTTTAGTTTCTGAAAGATTGTTATGAGAATTCAGGCAATAAAATTCCTTAGTGTACTCATTGACTGTCCTGGAGGCTTGCCGATAGTTTTGATAATGCTGATATAAGATCTATTTGTAATCGGGAGGGAGGAATCATGCTCTCATCAACCTCTTCATCTTGGGCCAAACGCGGACTGGTTGCTTACCATGGTGTCTTTGATTATTTTGCATTTGTTCCCACCAAGCTGATGCTCCTCCACGTAGCTTATAGGCCACCAAATTTATGCCTATTAAAACACGCTAAACCAATCTTTATCTTGAAGTTAGCATTGCCATCACGAGCCCTGTGGTTTCCTTAGCCCACCAACTCTTTGAGTTCTTTATTGCTGGAGGAGTTATCACATGCATGGTCCTGTCATGGTGGCACGAACCCTCTGCCCCCACCTAGGTGATATCGGTCTCTCCTTCCACCATTTTGGTCCTTGTTACCTTCAATGCGAACGTTAGTGATAAACCTTTGAATTTCCAATAGCATGTGTGTGATCCCTTCAAAACATTGTTGGATTTGATGGTTCTATGCTTGAACAGTTTCCCAAAGGGCTTGTACCCTGTGACCCTCATCCTGGTTATTTTCGTTTTTTACCATTGAGCTAGGTGAACCCCTACTCTGTTGCCAATACTAATGTAGTGACAATAAAATTCAAGTGGAAGATCTGTGTCTTCTACTAACAAGGAATTCACAAAAAAAGAGCAACCAAACACAGTAACTTTTTTTCAAAGGGAAAAAATCAACCTAGCATTACAATACTGGACATTATTATAATGTAGATTAGAAAACTAAGGAAACTTTCTCAAATGGAAACCTATTGACAAAATAAAGAAAACTAATGAAATTTTCTCAAATATAAACTTGTTGACAAATAAAATCTGCAAGATGATAAATAGGCCAATATTGGGAAGTTGCAATCTTTCCCGAATCACATTGCTAATTTATTTTGTTGCCATGTTGGCCAGCTTATGGTCCACTTTTGGTTTATTGCATTTTGCATCACCAAAAAACCTGTAGAAAAAAATAAACTTTGAAAATTGTTCCTTGGTCTTTTGCTTGCCAAAATGATGATGATCCCTAAGTACAGGACTTGGCATGTAGAGCTAGACTAGAAATGACTCCACTGCGCTAGGTGCGAGCGCGAAGCTTGACTTGTAGAGTTAGGTAGGAGATGACTTGCCACGTTGGTAAGGTGGCAAGCGTGGAGCTCAGTTTAGATGCAAACGTTTGCCTAAAAGTAAAAAGTGTGTATTCTTGCAAGCGTTCAATGGATTTTTGCTCCTTGATGTGGGTTGTCATTTGATGTTTCCATTTTAGCGTTGATGTTAGAGTTTGATTGTAGTAACCCGCGTTTAAGTGAGCAGGGAGCTCGTCGACCCCTAGGTCCCTCTTAGGCAGTTTTCAAGCCCATCAACTCTTCCTAAAGGAAACCTGCACGAGGCGTCTGTGGAGTCCGAAGGTAACTCACTGACGGTGGTTGTAGCTCAAGTGTAACTAGTGTTTGTTGGAGAAGATAGTGTGTTAGTGTTGCTATCCAAATGTGAGTGCGAAGCTCAGTTTTGAACCAGGTAGGAAGCTTGTTTGACCGTACTGGGTGGTGAAGAGGAATTGGAACACTTGGGAGAGGTGTTCCCTCTTATGATCGCCAGGGTGCGAGCACAGAGCAATGCCTTACGGCAGGGAGGGAGTGAGACACTTAGGAGAGGTGTTCCCTCCGTTGATTACCGGGTGCAAGTGCGAATCATCGAATTTGGCAGGAGATGGACGAGACTACATTAAGGCGAGAAGGGAGTGGGACACTTGGAAGAGATGTTCTGTGATGCCCCCAAATTCCGCTTGGGATTGAACGGACATCTGAAGCGTCGGGACATGCAACACAAGGTTACCTGCCCCCGTTCATGACATATAAGATGCAATGTTCCTAACATGCATATAGCATTATGCAATATTCGCAGCGGATAAATTTTTTCTTTAGCAATACTATGCACCAAACTAAAAAAAATATCCCAAATACTTGAAACATATTTCATACATAAAGGCATACTAAATAGCCGTGATCACCACAGTAGTCCAAAATGGTTGTGATCAAAAGAATACTTGAGATACAACTCCAAAAGTACAAGTAGTAACCTAAGTTAAATACTATGCCATCATCAACATCGCACTGTGACCTAGTCGACCGTATTCAGTTGGTCAGATTGCAATTCTCTTTCGGGTCCTGTAACAAGATCTACTATTCGGGGGGAATGGTAGTTGGGACTACCACGGTGAGATTTGATTACAAATCTCAGTAAGTTAACATAAAACTCCCACACAGGTTAAAGATGCATGCATGGCAATAAAAGCATAAATGCATAAGTATAGTCGTACATAAGCATAACATGACTAGACATATAGCATGACATAACCAGAACTTAAACGTGAACTGAACTTGACTTAACATGACATGAACTTGAGCTTAAAACATAACATGGACTAACAACATAACATGAACATGAAACATAACATGGACTTGAAATATAACATGACCGTAAACATGCATAACATAAATAAGAACTTGAAAATAACATAAACTTGAACATAACATGTACGTGAGTATAACATAACATGGACTTGATCTAAAACTTGACTTATCATGTATTTGATCTGAAACTGGACTTAACATAGATTTGGAATCTTATTCAATTGTCTTGATTAATAACTTGCGTTAATACGTACTCCACAGTTGTTGTGGCCCCACGTATTCTACGTGTCACAATTGCTGTGTCTCACGTAGTGTATGCTCCACAGTTGTTGTGGCCCCATACTTCATGCTCCACAGTTGTTGTGGCCCCATGAATACACGTAACATAAAATATAATACGTACTCCACAGTTGTTGTGGCCCCACGTATTATACGTAACATAAAATATAATACGTACTCCACAGTTGTTGTGGCCCCACGTATTATACGTAACATAAAATATAATACGTACTCCACAGTTGTTGTGGCCCCACGTATTATACGTGTCACAAATTACTGTGTAACAGATAAATATTCATAAAAGAATAAATCATGCGTAACAGATAAACATGGAATGACATGACATATATGATAACATACATACATAAATTGTAGTTCCCTTACCCATCATACATACACAATAAACTGATAGTAAGTTAGAAGCTAACTTACCTCGATCGTCGCGTTCTATGAGAATAGAGCGCGAAACACGAGGAACTGCACAACAGCTGGAAGAGGAACACTCAAGTCCTTAAGATTTTCAATTCTGAACTCAATTGCCATATTGTGAGCACTTGCAACACCACAGGCAACTTAAGGTTTCACTATACTCGGAAGAGATAAAATTGACTTCAGAAAGCCTTTGCACTAAATCAAGTTCATTAAAATTATCAATAACAACCAAACAAACAACTCCTTATCACGATGCACATCACACGGTGCATCGCCATACAACACGGAGTACACACCACGTGCACTCCCTTCCTTCTATGCCACACATCACTACAGCACGCGTCACACTGCGCGTCGCTGCATTACACAGAGTACGCTTCACGCGTACTCTCTTCACACTACACGCCATATCACATCTGCGGCATCCATCTCACGCCCATACTTCACAGCATAGTCCACAATACTACACAATCAAGCCCAACACTTCACAACCACACTTCGCTTCACAACTACGCAGCGAACTCCACAAATACAACTACACAGTCCACAAACCAACCAACTAATTACTTTAAACGTAAATAACTAGAGATAGAGGGTTATACCATCGACGGGATAACCCGTGCGTCGTTCGCTGCTCGTCACGAACATGCGTCGGAGGAGCGTACGTGGCGGTAATGCCGCGTACGGTGGCTGTCCACCACATAAAGTGGTAGTTTGGGGCTGAAAAGCTAGGCGTGGCCTTGGAAGGCTCATGGTCGCCTTGTGGTGGTCGAAGGTGGCGGAGCACGGCGGCATCACGCCGTGAACAGTAAATCCGAATGGTGGGAGGAGGCTTGAGGTAGCGAAATGCCATAGAACTTCATGGCAAGCTAGGGAAAGGTAGATGAACATGTGGTGGAGCTTTGGTGTCGAGGTGGTGGTCGTACGGCGGCTAACGGCGGCAGATCGGCCGTTTGAAGCCATTTTCGGCCTTGGAGAGTGAGGGAGAGTGAGAGCTCTACAAAGCTCCGTTGGCCATGAAATTTCTTGGAGAGGTTCATGGGGATGAGAGGAACAAGATGGTGGTGGTGAAACACCACGGGTGGCCGTGTATGGTGGTGCAACCGAATGTGTGATTTGAGAGACCCATATGAGAAAGAGTGAGAGTTAGGGGAAAAGAAAGACATGGGGAGGAAGCCCTTGATGAGGTGAATCCATTGGTGGTGCTTGGTGGCTGATTTGGCCGTGTATGGTGGTCCAAAATGGTGAAAAAGCCTTAAAGACCCATTTGTTTGGAGGAGAAAAGAGAGAGAGTGGGTGGCCGGCGTTGCACACCACCGGTGCAGTAGAGCTCGCCGGTGAGGGAGGGACATGTCGGAGGTGGAGGTGAGTCATGGCGGCCGGAGGTGACGCCGGTAGGAAGCTCAAACCGATCGGCTATGGAGGAGCTACATCACGTAATCGGCCATGGAGAGGAAAGAGAGGAGAGAGAAGAAGAAAAAGAAAAAGAGAAAAGGAAAAAGTTAAGGGAAAAGGGTAGGAGCCTAGGTAATTAACTTCAATCTTACGCTTCGGGATCCTCAAATAATCCAACGATGAGTTAAAACACTGATTTAAAAACTCGTAAGTGTTTTATTTTCAATAAAACACTTTAAATAAAACACTACGAGAAATTAAGGTAGAATATTATTTTATAAACTAAAGTTTATAAAATAATATTTTATCATCATTATTTAAAATGATAAAGTAAAGTACCGTTAATTAATCGAAGAGGATAAAATCATTTATTTTAAATAAGAGTTTTCAACGTAAAATTAAACCTCTTAATATCTTAAAACAACTAAAATATTTAATCTAAGTAATTATCCACAATTATAATATTTTCAGAGCTCATTAAATTATTATAATTGTGCTACTTTAAAAACAAGCTTATCTAATACTTTGAAATCAACTGGATAAGATCCGGAATACGCCATCGAGGTACAACGCTTAGGATAATTCTGTTCATGATCTTTCAGTTGTCGGGTGAAGAACAAAACTGATTGCCGTGCTGTCTAATATGTGCGAAATAGAAGGAAAGAGAAGGGTGAGGAGATAAGGCTAAATTTTAGCAGACTGTTACATGTTCCCTCCATTGATTTTCGGGTGTGAGCGTGGAACATCAACTTTGACAGGAGATGGACTCAACCAAATTGAGGCAAGGTGGGAGTGGCACACTCGGGAAAGGTGTTCCCTTCGTTGATTGCAGGATGCAAGCATGAAGCATCGACTTTGGCGAGAGATGGACTCAATCACATTGAGGTAAGGAAGGATTGGGACACTTGGGAGAGATGTTCTCCTGTTGATCGTCGAGTGTAAGCATGGAGCATTGACTTTGGCGGGAGATGGACTAAGCCGCGTTAAGGCGAGGAGGGACTTGGACACTTGGGCCTCCATTGATTGTCGGGTGCAATTGCGAAGCATCGACTTACGGAAAGGAATGAGTGGGACATTTGGGAGAGGTGTTCCCTCTATTGATTACTTGGTGCAACGAGAGACAGGGCTTAACCGCATTAATACAATGGAAGATGGAGCTCAACAATGATGCTGTGATGATAGATATAGCTCAACTGATTTGGTGGAGCCAAAGCTCAATTGCATTGCTAAGACAACAGCTAGAGCCCATCCGCACTATTGCAACGGGAGATAGAGTTTGAAAGATCTAGTGGGGTGGGAGACGAAGCTCGACTGCGCTACTACGTTGGGAGATATAGAGCTCAATCGATTTGGTGGGGTGGGAGATAGAGCTCAATCATGATGCTACAATGAAAGATAGAGCTTGACTAAGATGCTGCATCGGAAGACAGAGCTCGACAGATCTGGTAGGATGGGAGGCGGAGCTCAACTATGTTGCTATGATGGGAGACAGAGCTTGATCGCGCTGCTACCACTAGAGACAGAGCTCAACCACACTAATATGATGGGAGACAAAGCTCGATTGTGCTGCTAAGATGGGAGACAAAGCTCGATCATGTTGCTATGATGAAAGATAGAGATCTACCATGTTGCTATGATGGGAGACCAAGCTCAATCGTGCTGTTACGACAAGAGACCACGCTCGACTGTGCTGCATTGACTAGAGACAAAGCTTGACTACACAAGGGAGTTTCTTATTTTTCTCAACACACTTTCAATTATGCAACTTCAGGTGCATAAATCATAATAAGCTTTTTGGTACACATATTGCTCATTTAAATTATCTCATAGAATCAATAGATCCTTTATTATGAGATACTCAATAAAATTATTGATTTAGAACAATCCTTCAGGGATGTTCAATTTCTATTCCGAGATAAATTTCATCATCAATAATTCATAACAAGTATATATAAAAATAAATAAACTTGTATGTAAACTATGTAAATAAACATATAATTTAATTAAGTAATAATAATGAATATAATTTTAATATTCACTTTGAGGATTACAAATAATATATTAAAAAAACTTACTTGAATGAGAAGATTACTATCTTCAGTATCATCAGAATTTTCGTAATATTAGAGTAGGCTTTTCTTTCATTTTCTTTCCCATCCTGCACTTTTTCAAAATATAATAATCCAAGAGAAATAAATAGCCTTAATGGGATTAGTGGAGTGATGTTATGTGCTAGAGTGGGCCGTGTATATATTATTATATGATATACTTTTCATTTGTAGCAGGTAAGAGGAGAGAAATTTTGTATAAAATAGACCATTGACCCATAGCAACCACACTTCCAGCCCACCCACCTACCTTTTACAGTTCCCACCCACCTACCTTTCATAGACGATAGACTTGCAGATGCTGTACAACGTGCAGGGGTGGGACTTCTAGATATGCATGAAATGACGGTGAAAATGATGGAGGACCCAGATTGGCTTTATCATCATTATTTTTTTTTTTCAATTAAATAACATGCAATATGTCATTATTGTTTTAATTTTGACAAAGCTGGTCATGTTCGCAGCCCTGGCCTACGACCTGTCATTATTGTACCTATCATCGTCGTTGCAGGACTTCTGGGGCAGGCATAAGAGTAGCATAGAGATACAAAGACTGAAAACCATACCATCGTGAAGTTCTTCATATCCCCGGCCTCCAATTTCGCTCTGATAATCTGGCTAGCTTTACGGACGGTACTGATCTTTATGGAGAAATTAGCTGAAGGGTACTGTGGAAAAACCAAGCTGGTTCCTGATGAAAACTTTTGCTCCGCCAAACCAGTCTCATCAAATCTTCGTCGTCCGATTTCCCCCTCCACGTACTGCAGCATGATGCACCCGTTACCCACAACTCGGGTCACTCATCGCCTCTTCACCATGAGGATAAAAAGAAAAAGAAGATCCAGAAAAGATAAATAAATACAAAAATAAAAAGAACTGTTATGAAACTGCACAAATTTAATGGAGTCGTGGGTTTAGTGCGTAAACTTCCTTGATCTCGAAAATGGCGTTGTTTTTGTGGTGATCGGCAGAGGAGGTGTTGTTCTCGGGTGAGGTTTCAAGCTGGAGGAAACGCTAGAAGGCCCACTCAGATGGGCTCCGATTCATTCTTGCGGAGAACGAGCTTTCGGCATGCTCGTACGCTGCTTGCTTGCTCGGTTACTTCCGCCATGGACCCAAAAACTCAGCTGAGGTTGAACCACCCGATATATCGACAGCTCGAGATGCCGAGCAGCAGATTGATGGCTACGGTTGCCAGCATATGGATCCGTACTTGTGCTTGAGGGTGGAGTTTCATTTGTTCTTTAAGGTCTCAAACTCAGATCTAAGAACGAAAGGTTCGGCCATGTGAGAGAAAACAAGAGAAGAGATATAACAAGGACGTGCTCCNGGAGTTTCTTACTGTGGCGAGGAAGCACACAAGTAGCAGACTCATTGTAGTGAGGAAGCTCATGATGGGTGAGCAACTCATGGCTCGCCATGAGGGTGGAGAGATACAATCCAGTGTGTTCGGCTAGGCACGTTTTAGCAAAGCTTGGACTTGCTCCTCATGAGCCCTAGGTGCATTCGGCCACGTCAGGAGTGTGGAGTGCGTTTTGAAAACCGGGGGCTGAGTAGAGTTTTCCTTAAATAATAGTTGCATTCATGATTGTATAAGTGACACGTAATTATTTTAAAAATAATAATAAATACGAGATTTATATAAAAGAAAATTTAATTTTTTAATAGTATACTCTACTTTTTTTTTAAAGCGCCTGCACGACGTTTACTCATTTCACGACTATACATAAAATTACTGTTTTACTAATCTTATACAACAATTAGAAGAAAGGGAGGGGGAGAGAGAGAAGGGAAGAGATCGAAATATTATATTTTAATATTATTATTTTGACATTTGAAAAAATTAAGAAAAAATTGAATAGTTTATTATATTTTATATGAAAATTTGGGAAAGTTGTAATGATGAGATGATAATTTTATGTTTTAGATGAGAAATTTTAGTGGCCAAACCGAACCAAAATGTTTAATAAGCTGCATGTAGATGTAAAGTCTATTTTTTTCCAACTCTTATGAATCAACTTCTCATTGGTCGGTCTAAAAATAAGGAAGTCACTTGACCGCTGCGAGCTCTTCTCATTACTATTGAGAATAAGATGTGATGAGATACAATGAGATTAGATAAAACTTTGTATCTAGTTCCAAACCTGGTCTTAGTTTTACCTCTTGAAATTCTTACCAATTCATGTAATTTCTTAGAATTTCCAATTGCATTAATGAAATCCTTTAATTCGTATATTATTAATTTGTATTTCTAATCCTACAAAAGGGAGTGTTCACAAAAGAAAAAGTTGAGATGAATACTGTAAAATAGTTTCATATCTTAGAATCTTTCAATTATTTTTCTATTTACTTTTTTAACATAATCAACACTTTTTTTGAACTTATAATCAATATCTTTTATTTGGGAAAAAAAATTAAAAAAAAAATAGTTTTGGTATAAATTTTGAGTAATGAGGTTCAGAGACAGAGAAGTCAAATAGTCTCTCTCAAGCTGTTCTCGGCTCTTGGCTTTTGGATTGTCTTCCGAAGCCTATCACAGAAGAAATTGGAGGGGACATGACAGTAGCGGCAGGGATCGGATACGCCTTGCTAGCGTTAGGCCCCTCTCTATCTCTCTTCGTCTCTGTCATCTCCAAGAAGCCCTTCCTGATCCTCACTGTCCTTTCTAGGTACGCTCCCGTTTTGTTAATTCTTCCCCTCCTTTGTCTTTTATATGCACGTATATTTGATCTTTTTTAATTTTCTTTCTCGCTGCAAGTTTTCCCGAGAATTCACAAACATAGAAGAAAGCTAGGGGTCCTTGGACCCGAGAAAGCGTAAGAAATTATCCCTGAAACCAAACAGAGTGGTAGCTAATTATCTGATATGTAATAGCTAATTCGCTAGAGGGAGGACAAATTTGGTGAATGTATGTGGCAGTTTTAGTGCGATTCTTTTTCAAAATAATTTATGAGTTCATTGTATTTGTACATTGATTTCCGTGTGAAACTGAAGTAGTGATTCTCTAATATAGTTAATGAGGTACCTTCCTCTTTCTACAAAAATAAATAAATAAATATTAAGTAGTACTTGGTAATCTGTCAAGTATGGTGCTTTGTTAGACACTAGAATGGAAATATGAGCACCAAAAGAGGGAGAGAGTTAAGTCGCTAACATTTGTATTTAGCTTCCTGGGTACCACCCATATATGCTTCTAATGATGACTATATATCAATACATGTATTTGATACATTTACAACCCTTTTTACAATCTTTTATGCAACCATGTTTTAAAATGACGGTATTTATGTTAAGTGATGTTACTTTTGTAAGTTATTTTACAAAAATTCCCCACATTTAAAACATAGTTGCATAAAATAATGTAAAAAGGATTGTATGTCTATCATTTTTCATTTAATATATGCTTCAGATCATGACTAGCACAAATATATACAGTGTATATTGTATATATGCACTTCTGTATCACTGTATGTTCTATTCATGTTGCACAAAAGCTGTGAAATTTCTTTCAGCCTAATTATTGTGTAATTTCAGTTTCTTCCTGGTCAGTGGGAAGTGAAACGATTTGGAACTCTTTCTAGCACAAGTTTTATCTGGCATTGCGTTGGATTGAACTAGCTTCTTCCTAAAGGAATTCTATTGAAATAATGAGAATATTATCTTCCTGTTCTACCAGTTATTAAGAAACTTTTTTTAAGTGCAATGAGGGACTGCCATCATACTTTGAATTTATACAAAAAAAAAGACTGTAAAAAGAGACAAGAAGGAAAGAAAAGGATTATCCCCATGCAGGCTCTAACATAATCTGTTAATATAGCCCTCTTGTTTGTTGCATGCAGTACACTGTTATGGCTATCAAGTTTGATTGTGCTGTCGGGAGTGTGGCGGGGTTTTCTTCCTCTCAAATCAACATCTTGGTGGCCCTATGGACTACTTATATTCACATCCATTGCTTTTCAAGAAGGGCTTCGGGTTCTTGTTCTGGAAAGTCTACAAGTAAGCTCATATCTTGGTGTTTCCTTCCTATACATTTTTTTTTGCAAGTTTATGCGAGTTTGAGCTATTCTTTGTAAAATGATGCAAACAGAACACGTTCTTCCTCTTTTGAAAACATGTAACCTAGGTTGCTGAAATTATTTTTCTTTTGGGGTTCATGGAGGTTTGAGTTCTCCTTTTTTGTTCGCATATGCCAAATTGAGATACATGCACATGCTATTTATTCATATGTGCTTGGATGAGGCTTTATTTCTTTGGTGAACATGTATTTACCAATAAAAAGTGGGGCTTTAAGGTTTTTATTTTTTATTTTTATATAAGTCAAATCAATTTTATTAAAACTACAAAGGGGCACATCCCAAGTACGCGGTGCATACCAGTGAGAGCTCCCAGCTAGAAAGAAGAGGGGAATTAGGAGGACATAGAATCAATATAACTAGAAAGGAAACTATTCTAAGCCAAAATCTAGACAGAGTTTTTAACATTATGGCTCTGAGCTCATCGACTGTCTTCTTGCAATATTCAAAGGTTTGAAGCATTAGGTTCATTCCACATGCACCGCATCAGATATAAAGGGACCATTCGCAAAACTCTTACGTTGAAACGATCTATATCTTGACTTCTCCAACAAGCCAACAAATCTAAAAACCTTTAGGGCATAACCTGCAATGCATGGTAATCATGCGTGAACAGAATACTTGTGCCAAATAACCATGTGTGGTAAAAATTTCTGGACTAAAAGTTATTTCTTTTGTATGGGACCCTCCAAAATGTATTCTCTCCACTGCCTCTCAACCTAGTGGAGTAGAATAGGTTGAAAGATAAGAAAAAAACTCCAATTGCCAATCTTGTGCTTATCGAGTAAAATTGGTATTCTCTTGTTTGGTGTTATTAGAGAGTTGCCAAAATTGTGCCACTAATGCCTCCTTGTAAAGTCTAAACAACTCCAGGAAAGCAGCCTTGAAGGATTGATCACCACACCAAACATCGTGCCAAAATATGATCTTAGCTCCATTGCCCACCTCGAATCTGATAAATCTAGAGAATATTCCCCAACCCTTCTGTTTGTTTTTTCATACGCCAACCCCATTAGACCCGCTGACTTCATTATAGCGCACCAGTCACCCATATATTGCCATACTGGACCTCATGCTCTGGATATGTTCTTTGTGCATGAAGTGATAAATTTGGATTTCAAAATCATTGCTGGTTAAAGGAGATAGAAGAGGCCAGAATGTGGAAGTTATTGGAGAAAATGTTTGGATTATTGTTATTAAAAAGCTTGACAGTGAAGAGTGGAGAGAGAGGGTGGGAGGGATGAATGTGCAAGAAAGTTTAGATATATTGACTATTTTGAAAACCTAAGAGTAAGTTCTCATCCACAAAGCTAACAGATGTTAGTAATTTAAAATATTATCTGGAATCTATTACTGACACATACTCACCAATTTGTGAAAGCGAGGGAGTTCAAAGTATTTTGTTACCATATATGGTGAACTTGGTTTGGTAAGCCAATGTAGTCTTCATTTTCAGATTTTCTATGGCAATATTTTGCTTAATGGAGCTGTATTTATCTGAATGCTCTGCAGTTTTTTTTTTCGCTCATGTTCTCTTACATCCAACTGATGCCACAGTCAGTTAAACCTGTCGATGGTTATAATATGTCAATCGTTTCCCACTCTTATGCCTTCCTAGTGTTAGATGTGCTTTTGTTTGCTACAAATAACAAAGTTCTGTTTTAATGTTTTGTGAAACCTAAAGAATCTGACTCCTAAATGCTATGTATCATTTAATTTTCAATTCTTAAATTAAGTTAGTATTGAAAAAAAAATTAAAATAAAAAAGTTCTGATTTGGGTAATCAACTTTTTAATGCTCTTAAACTTCTCCACACAAAAAAAGGCTCTTAAATTTTTCCTTCGTCTGGACAATAACCTATCTCCTTGAAATTTAATTGTTTCTCTTCCTCCCTAGTACTGATATAATTTATATTTCTTCTTGCATGAGTTTTGATATTTATAGTAACAGTTGTTGGAATCCTCTACCTATCACAAGGGAGAAAGGAAGAAAAGGAATCCATTATATATGCTAAAATCTTATATCTATAGGGATGTATTTTTTTATTGGTCTGCTTAAATGCGGTTTTCTGATGGGATCTGGTGCATTAGTCTGGTATATCGATAGGGATGCTTTTAAACCATATTTTGTCTGTATTATATTCATCGGGGATGGATCTCTGTGCATTTCTTCTCTCTCTCTCTCTCTCTCTCTCTCTCTCTCTCTCTCAGCTTTACTTCTCTGGTGGTTTTACATAGGCGGTTGGAGGATTTGTTGGATGATTTTGCTGACAGAGTCTCAAAGCCACGCTTATATCAGACAGATAAGATGGAAATTGCTCTGGGTAAGATCTGTATAAGTTTCACTCTCCTACCTGTTTAATCTCATGGTTGCTTTCTAACAAACACATATTCCAATAGCTTACCTTTGAGCAGGCCTTGTGATGATATTTTTCTTCTTGATTGGCATAAAAAATTCGAAAGCCCGATTTTCAGACATAATCTCCACCATCTATTTTGGATGCAATTTTGGCAGTGTCTGCTTATTGCTTTTTGTTGTTTATTTCCAACAAATAGCTGGTTGCTAGATTATTGTTCATTAATTTTTTTTTTTCAATAACTGGATTGTTATATGTCAATTACCTGTTTATTTCATTACTGGTAAAAAAAAAAAAAAAAGCAATTTGTATTTGTTAAGTAATTATGGAGGTTTTAGATTGGTTGAGCATTATGGACTGGCAAAAATCCAAAGTTTGGCTCTGAGTAGCAGGACCTAAGCAATTTTGATAATTAAATTGAAAAAAAATATAACATGGTTTCTTGATGAAAAGACTTCAAGAAAAATAGAGGGTCACATAGTGACTTTTAACTAAGAGGATAAAAAATAGAGGGTGCGGGTTATGCGACTCACGAAAACAGCTGTAACGGGGGAATGACCAACATAGCCACCTCCACAAACTGTATTTGCAATTTAAGAAAGTCTTACAATCATATAAGTGAAAGTGCGCTTTTGTAGTTTTATATAAAATATCAGTTCTCACTATTGTTTGGGCCATGTATATGTGGTCACTACCTAAGATTATATACGTTGGGATTGCATTTTATTGGTTATGTTAGCATAAAAGTCAATACATAACCCCAAGGGGTTGGCCCAAATGGTGAAGGTCTTGGTCTTGGGGTATCACTCCCTTCAAGATCCAAAGTTCAACACCTCATGGGTGCAAACAATCCTTTGGGGCCACACCCGCTGGTGAAAAACAGCGATTTAATCAGTTCTGTGTAGGGAAGATTTCAAAGGTGCGATACACGGAACTGGGGTTTACTCTGCACGGGTAGGCCCGAAGGGCCTTGCCTTGGAGAGGTTCCCCAACATAAAAAAAATAATAAAAAATAAATAAAAAATCAATACATACATACTTGTGCTTTTGTTGACGTTGCTTTTGGATAATTTTTTATTCAACCGTATACTTATTTTGATTATGACTCAAATATCATGGTTGTTTATATTTTGTAAAGAACAAGAGAATTAAAATGCGACATTTAAATTTTATGGTATAATACTCTCAACAAATTGAGTTAATAGGCTATTATTATATATTGCTTCTTTGTTTTTTATTTTTTGAAAAATTTTATTCTATTTTTTGGATTCTATGTTTTAAAAACTTTCACATTACTTCAATTAGGCACACACTAGTGCTTTGCGCCTAGTATCTAGGCAGCATTTGCCTAGGATCTAGGCAGATATGTAAGAGAAACACCTTGAAAGAAAATCTATCATCTAAAACAAGTGATAATAAACTCCCAACAAATATGAAACTATTTTATACATTCTCAAATGGTGATTTCCAACCTTTGAAAGCGCATTTAGGACGGTATTATAGAAAAGGTGGAATGACTTGTTGCAAGGCGGAAGTGGCTTTACTTTTCCAAAGGTGGGCATATTGTACTGACCAAGAGGACGCTCTCTTTTTGGTCAACCTTTGAAAATTATCTTCCCTAAGCTGTGTCATTTATTATTGTAAAACACTTGTAAATTTCAAACGGTGTTACCCAATGGAATGTAACTTTTATCAAAGCGGCCCATGATTTGGGAATAAAGATGTTCTCTTTGTTCTTCAACAAGTTGTAATCTTTCAGGTGAAGAGTAGGTGATGATCTAATATGTTGAAGCTCATCCAAAAAAAATATTTTTATGGTTAAATCCTATTTCAATGTGCTTATCTCTTCTATTGGCTCTTCGTTTCTGTGGAAGTGTATTTGGAGAAACAATGTGCCTTCAAGGATTGCTTTTTTGTTTGGTTGGCGGCACTATGAAAGATCCTAATCATTTATATGGAAAGGGACACAGTTTGGTTTTGAATTGGTGTACCTTGCGTAAGCAAAATGGGGAAAGCATCGATCATCTTTTGCTGCATTGTGAGTTGGTTATGGAGCTATGGATGACGATATTCAACACTTTTGTGATTTAGTGGGTTAGCTCCAACGAGTGGAGTTGCTAATCCGAGGCCACAGAAATTCAGTTGTTTGGAAGATGGTCTCCTTATGCTTAATGTGGTGTATTTGGCAATAATGCAATGTTTGAACTTTTGAAAGATGAGAAAGGATGGTGTTAGAGTTAAAAGCTACCATCTTTAGCACCCTCTATATTTAAATGGCTGCTCACCATGACTCTATATCTCTTTAGTTTTCTAGACTTCAAAGACTTTTACTCTTTTTCTTCATTTTGTTACTTGGGTGTTTCCTTTTGCATACTCCCTATTCACATGGGTTGCGCCCCTATGCACTTGTAATGAAATGCATTAATTATTAAAAATGGTCATTTTCAACAACATGGTGCTAAAAAACATTTACCATATGTCACAATAGTTGCACAGGGCTTTAAGTTAAGACCAGTAAGCTTGTTGTCCCTCTCGTAGATACATCTGAATTAATGCATTACAATCACTCCCCTCCACTTTGCTCTTTTTTCCTTTTTTTCCTTCAGGGAAATCTCTCTGAGACGTTACATTTTGTACTTAGTGACTCAACATCTTCTCTTTCTAATGTACCTTGTGCTAACAAGGACGTGCTCCTGATAAGTTCTGATAAGTTTGGGAGTTTCAGCATACTGAGAGAGCAAGTCGTGCTGATAACGTGTTATGAAATTTTTGAATTTCATTAAAGGTTACAGCGATATATATAGGAGTACAAAGATTACTATGCATCGTCATATTTGACGGCTAGCTAAAAGTGGTCATACAATTTATTTTACAACAGCTATTTCGTTTTTTTAACATAATCAACACTTTTTTTGAGCTTATAATCAATATCTTTTATTTGGGAAAAAAATTTTTAAAAAAAATAGTTTTGGTATATATTTTGAGTAATGAGGTTAAGAGACGGAGAAGTCAAAAAGTCTCTCTCAAGCTGTTCTCGGCTCTTGGCTTTTGGATTGTCTTCCGAAGCCTATCACAGAAGAAATTGCGAGGGGACATGACAGTAGCGGCAGGGATCGGATACGCCTTGCTAGCGTTAGGCCCCTCTCTATCTCTCTTCGTCTCTGTCATCTCCAAGAAGCCCTTCCTGATCCTCACTGTCCTTTCTAGGTACGCTCCCGTTTTGTTAATTCTTCCCCTCCTTTGTCTTTTATATGCACGTATATTTGATCTTTTTTAATTTTCTTTCTCGCTGCAAGTTTTCCCGAGAATTCACAAACATAGAAGAAAGCTAGGGGTCCTTGGACCCGAGAAAGCGTAAGAAATTATCCCTGAAACCAAACAGAGTGGTAGCTAATTATCTGATATGTAATAGCTAATTCGCTAGAGGGAGGACAAATTTGGTGAATGTATGTGGCAGTTTTAGTGCGATTCTTTTTCAAAATAATTTATGAGTTCATTGTATTTGTACATTGATTTCCGTGTGAAACTGAAGTAGTGATTCTCTAATATAGTTAATGAGGTACCTTCCTCTTTCTACAAAAATAAATAAATAAATATTAAGTAGTACTTGGTAATCTGTCAAGTATGGTGCTTTGTTAGACACTAGAATGGAAATATGAGCACCAAAAGAGGGAGAGAGTTAAATCGCTAACACTAGTATTTAGCTTCCTGGGTACCACCCATATATGCTTCTAATGATGACTATATATCAATACATGTATTTGATACATTTACAACCCTTTTTACAATCTTTTATGCAACCATGTTTTAAAATGACGGTATTTATGTTAAGTGATGTTACTTTTGTAAGTTATTTTACAAAAATTCCCCACATTTAAAACATAGTTGCATAAAATAATGTAAAAAGGATTGTATGTCTATCATTTTTCATTTAATATATGCTTCAGATCATGACTAGCACAAATATATACAGTGTATATTGTATATATGCACTTCTGTATCACTGTATGTTCTATTCATGTTGCACAAAAGCTGTGAAATTTCTTTCAGCCTAATTATTGTGTAATTTCAGTTTCTTCCTGGTCAGTGGGAAGTGAAACGATTTGGAACTCTTTCTAGCACAAGTTTTATCTGGCATTGCGTTGGATTGAACTAGCTTCTTCCTAAAGGAATTCTATTGAAATAATGAGAATATTATCTTCCTGTTCTACCAGTTATTAAGAAACTTTTTTTAAGTGCAATGAGGGACTGCCATCATACTTTGAATTTATACAAAAAAAAAGACTGTAAAAAGAGACAAGAAGGAAAGAAAAGGATTATCCCCATGCAGGCTCTAACATAATCTGTTAATATAGCCCTCTTGTTTGTTGCATGCAGTACACTGTTATGGCTATCAAGTTTGATTGTGCTGTCGGGAGTGTGGCGGGGTTTTCTTCCTCTCAAATCAACATCTTGGTGGCCCTATGGACTACTTATATTCACATCCATTGCTTTTCAAGAAGGGCTTCGGGTTCTGTTCTGGAAAGTCTACAAGTAAGCTCATATCTTGGTGTTTCCTTCCTATACATTTTTTTTTGCAAGTTTATGCGAGTTTGAGCTATTCTTTGTAAAATGATGCAAACAGAACACGTTCTTCCTCTTTTGAAAACATGTAACGCTAGGTTGCTGAAATTATTTTTCTTTTGGGGTTCATGGAGGTTTGAGTTCTCCTTTTTTGTTCGCATATGCCAAATTGAGATACATGCACATGCTATTTATTCATATGTGCTTGGATGAGGCTTTATTTCTTTGGTGAACATGTATTTACCAATAAAAAGTGGGGCTTTAAGGTTTTTATTTTTTATTTTTATATAAGTCAAATCAATTTTATTAAAACTACAAAGGGGCACATCCCAAGTACGCGGTGCATACCAGTGAGAGCTCCCAGCTAGAAAGAAGAGGGGAATTAGGAGGACATAGAATCAATATAACTAGAAAGGAAACTATTCTAAGCCAAAATCTAGACAGAGTTTTTAACATTATGGCTCTGAGCTCATCGACTGTCTTCTTGCAATATTCAAAGGTTTGAGCATTAGGTTCATTCCACATGCACCGCATCAGATATAAAGGGACCATTCGCAAAACTCTTACGTTGAAACGATCTATATCTTGACTTCTCCAACAAGCCAACAAATCTAAAAACCTTTAGGGCATAACCTGCAATGCATGGTAATCATGCGTGAACAGAATACTTGTGCCAAATAACCATGTGTGGTAAAAATTTCTGGACTAAAAGTTATTTCTTTTGTATGGGACCCTCCAAAATGTATTCTCTCCACTGCCTCTCAACCTAGTGGAGTAGAATAGGTTGAAAGATAAGAAAAAAACTCCAATTGCCAATCTTGTGCTTATCGAGTAAAATTGGTATTCTCTTGTTTGGTGTTATTAGAGAGTTGTGAAAATTGTGCCACTAATGCCTCCTTGTAAAGTCTAAACAACTCCAGGAAAGCAGCCTTGAAGGATTGATCACCACACCAAACATCGTGCCAAAATATGATCTTAGCTCCATTGCCCACCTCGAATCTGATAAATCTAGAGAATATTCCCCAACCCTTCTGTTT
This sequence comes from Carya cathayensis, assembly GCA_011037825.1. Taxonomy (NCBI): domain Eukaryota; kingdom Viridiplantae; phylum Streptophyta; class Magnoliopsida; order Fagales; family Juglandaceae; genus Carya; species Carya cathayensis. The sequence continues at coordinate 1,123,454 of QGSO01000209.1, forward strand.
GTTTTTTCATACGCCAACCCCATTAGACCCGCTGACTTCATTATAGCGCACCAGTCACCCATATATTGCCATACTGGACCTCATGCTCTGGATATGTTCTTTGTGCATGAAGTGATAAATTTGGATTTCAAAATCATTGCTGGTTAAAGGAGATAGAAGAGGCCAGAATGTGGAAGTTATTGGAGAAAATGTTTGGATTATTGTTATTAAAAAGCTTGACAGTGAAGAGTGGAGAGAGAGGGTGGGAGGGATGAATGTGCAAGAAAGTTTAGATATATTGACTATTTTGAAAACCTAAGAGTAAGTTCTCATCCACAAAGCTAACAGATGTTAGTAATTTAAAATATTATCTGGAATCTATTACTGACACATACTCACCAATTTGTGAAAGCGAGGGAGTTCAAAGTATTTTGTTACCATATATGGTGAACTTGGTTTGGTAAGCCAATGTAGTCTTCATTTTCAGATTTTCTATGGCAATATTTTGCTTAATGGAGCTGTATTTATCTGAATGCTCTGCAGTTTTTTTTTTCGCTCATGTTCTCTTACATCCAACTGATGCCACAGTCAGTTAAACCTGTCGATGGTTATAATATGTCAATCGTTTCCCACTCTTATGCCTTCCTAGTGTTAGATGTGCTTTTGTTTGCTACAAATAACAAAGTTCTGTTTTAATGTTTTGTGAAACCTAAAGAATCTGACTCCTAAATGCTATGTATCATTTAATTTTCAATTCTTAAATTAAGTTAGTATTGAAAAAAAAATTAAAATAAAAAAGTTCTGATTTGGGTAATCAACTTTTTAATGCTCTTAAACTTCTCCACACAAAAAAAGGCTCTTAAATTTTTCCTTCGTCTGGACAATAACCTATCTCCTTGAAATTTAATTGTTTCTCTTCCTCCCTAGTACTGATATAATTTATATTTCTTCTTGCATGAGTTTTGATATTTATAGTAACAGTTGTTGGAATCCTCTACCTATCACAAGGGAGAAAGGAAGAAAAGGAATCCATTATATATGCTAAAATCTTATATCTATAGGGATGTATTTTTTTATTGGTCTGCTTAAATGCGGTTTTCTGATGGGATCTGGTGCATTAGTCTGGTATATCGATAGGGATGCTTTTAAACCATATTTTGTCTGTATTATATTCATCGGGGATGGATCTCTGTGCATTTCTTCTCTCTCTCTCTCTCTCTCTCTCTCTCTCTCTCTCTCAGCTTTACTTCTCTGGTGGTTTTACATAGGCGGTTGGAGGATTTGTTGGATGATTTTGCTGACAGAGTCTCAAAGCCACGCTTATATCAGACAGATAAGATGGAAATTGCTCTGGGTAAGATCTGTATAAGTTTCACTCTCCTACCTGTTTAATCTCATGGTTGCTTTCTAACAAACACATATTCCAATAGCTTACCTTTGAGCAGGCCTTGTGATGATATTTTTCTTCTTGATTGGCATATAAAATTCAAAAGCCCGATTTTCAGACATAATCTCCACCATCTATTTTGGATGCAATTTTGGCAGTGTCTGCTTATTGCTTTTTGTTGCTTATTTCCAACAAATAGCTGGTTGCTAGATTATTGTTCATTAATTTTTTTTTTTCAATAACTGGATTGTTATATGTCAATTACCTGTTTATTTCATTACTGGTAAAAAAAAAAAAAAAAGCAATTTGTATTTGTTAAGTAATTATGGAGGTTTTAGATTGGTTGAGCATTATGGACTGGCAAAAATCCAAAGTTTGGCTCTGAGTAGCAGGACCTAAGCAATTTTGATAATTAAATTGAAAAAAAATATAACATGGTTTCTTGATGAAAAGACTTCAAGAAAAATAGAGGGTCACATAGTGACTTTTAACTAAGAGGATAAAAAATAGAGGGTGCGGGTTATGCGACTCACGAAAACAGCTGTAACGGGGGAATGACCAACATAGCCACCTCCACAAACTGTATTTGCAATTTAAGAAAGTCTTACAATCAGTATAAGTGAAAGTGCGCTTTTGTAGTTTTATATAAAATATCAGTTCTCACTATTGTTTGGGCCATGTATTTGTGGTCACTACCTAAGATTATATACGTTGGGATTGCATTTTATTGGTTATGTTAGCATAAAAGTCAATACATAACCCCAAGGGGTTGGCCCAAATGGTGAAGGTCTTGGTCTTGGGGTATCACTTCCTTCAAGATCCAAAGTTTAACACCTCATGGGTGCAAACAATCCGCGACATTTAAATTTTATGGTATAATACTCTCAACAAATTGAGTTAATAGGCTATTATTACTATATTGCTTCTTTGTTTTTTATTTTTTGAAAATATTTTATTCTATTTTTTGGATTCTATGTTTTAAAAACTTTCACATTACTTCAATTAGGCACACACTAGTGCTTTGCGCCTAGTATCTAGGCAGCATTTGCCTAGGATCTAGGCAGATATGTAAGAGAAACACCTTGAAAGAAAATCTATCATCTAAAACAAGTGATAATAAACTCCCAACAAATATGAAACTATTTTATACATTCTCAAATGGTGATTTCCAACCTTTGAAAGCGCATTTAGGACGGTATTATAGAAAAGGTGGAATGACTTGTTGCAAGGCGGAAGTGGCTTTACTTTTCCAAAGGTGGGCATATTGTACTGACCAAGAGGACGCTCTCTTTTTGGTCAACCTTTGAAAATTATCTTCCCTAAGCTGTGTCATTTATTATTGTAAAACACTTGTAAATTTCAAACGGTGTTACCCAATGGAATGTAACTTTTATCAAAGCGGCCCATGATTTGGGAATAAAGATGTTCTCTTTGTTCTTCAACAAGTTGTAATCTTTCAGGTGAAGAGTAGGTGATGATCTAATATGTTGAAGCTCATCCAAAAAAAATATTTTTATGGTTAAATCCTATTTCAATGTGCTTATCTCTTCTATTGGCTCTTCGTTTCTGTGGAAGTGTATTTGGAGAAACAATGTGCCTTCAAGGATTGCTTTTTTGTTTGGTTGGCGGCACTATGAAAGATCCTAATCATTTATATGGAAAGGGACACAGTTTGGTTTTGAATTGGTGTACCTTGCGTAAGCAAAATGGGGAAAGCATCGATCATCTTTTGCTGCATTGTGACTTGGTTATGGAGCTATGGATGATGATATTCAACACTTTTGTGATTTAGTGGGTTAGCTCCAACGAGTGGAGTTGCTAATCCGAGGCCACAGAAATTCAGTTGTTTGGAAGATGGTCTCCTTATGCTTAATGTGGTGTATTTGGCAATAATGCAATGTTTGAACTTTTGAAAGATGAGAAAGGATGGTGTTAGAGTTAAAAGCTACCATCTTTAGCACCCTCTATATTTAAATGGCTGCTCACCATGACTCTATATCTCTTTAGTTTTCTAGACTTCAAAGACTTTTACTCTTTTTCTTCATTTTGTTACTTGGGTGTTTCCTTTTGCATACTCCCTATTCACTTGGGTTGCGCCCCTATGCACTTGTAATGAAATGCATTAATTATTAAAAATGGTCATTTTCAACAACATGGTGCTAAAAAACATTTACCATATGTCACAATAGTTGCACAGGGCTTTAAGTTAAGACCAGTAAGCTTGTTGTCCCTCTCGTAGATACATCTGAATTAATGCATTACAATCACTCCCCTCCACTTTGCTCTTTTTTCCTTTTTTTCCTTCAGGGAAATCTCTCTGAGACGTTACATTTTGTACTTAGTGACTCAACATCTTCTCTTTCTAATGTACCTTGTGCTATTTCAATCAATTGTATGCAGCTGGTGGTTTGGGTCATGGTGTGGCACATGCTGTGTTTTTCTGTCTTAGCCTCTTAACACCAGCATTTGGTCCAGCTACGTTTTTTGTGGACAGGTGCTCTCAACTACCATTTTTTCTTGTTTCTGGTGAGTTTGCTTGTCTTGTCATTTTCTCATATGTGTCATATATCATAGCATTACTTGAACTTAATTTATGATAGTTAATCTGAAAATTTTTGGTTGCTTAGGGGGTTTTTTGACTAACAATGACTGCCCTATGTATTGCAGCAATCATTGCTCTTGCATTTGTTACCATTCACACTTTCTCCATGGTCATTGCATTTAATGGATATGCAGAAGGGAACAAAGTGGACCAAGTTTTTGTTCCTGTAGTTCATCTTGTAGCAGGAATGGTGGTAAGAACCTGCTCTTTACAAATCCATGCTGTAAACTCGTTAAACAGTTATACATTTAGAACCCAGTAACCATCTGCCTTAACTACACATGAAAATTAGACTTGAAACATAGATTGAGCTTCTATTATTGGATGTAGATAGAGTTACCCCTCTGACTAGACCCTGAAATTGGAATATCTAGAGAATAAATAGCCATTGTTTTCCCATCTTGGGTTCAAATGGTTTAACTTGGTTTGTTCAGAAGTTATGATTTATTGTGGAGGCTTCATATTTTTTTCAAAAATTTCTTAATGAAAGCATGTAATTATAAGCTGTCTTGCTAACTAAAAAAACAATCGTCTGTTTTGCCTGCTCTGTTCATATGCCCTAGCAATAATGCAACTCCCAGGAATAGTGAAATTCTGACCGAGGGATATGTTGGAGTTGGAGTACCTGATAAAATGTTTGCCTTTCTGGGAATTGACTTGAACCTAGCTTCATGAGTCGTAGTGTAAACTGTAACCTTGTGTAGGCTACAAAGGAGAGAAAACTTCATGTTAAGTGCTGACATATATAAGCAGGCTTTTATGTCTGGAAACAAATTTGCTGACATATATCTTGGTATGATCTTTGGATTGTTTGCTTTTGAACCTAGACTGACTCAGATTTAAATTTGAGGATAAGTTTTGGTTTTTAATTTTAATTTGGAGAAGGGTTACAAGCGTCTGGAACAGTTTTCCTGAATGGTCAGTTGGACAAGTCAAAAAAAAGAAAAAAGAAGCCATTCATAGAGACTCCCAATTAACAATAATTATGGGAGTGGGCCAACACCTCTCCACCCCCTGCCCCTCCTTTTCTCTCTGCTTCCCTGACGCCTGTACCGGTTATAAGATTCAATATTGTCCTATGTAGAATAGAAGGAGATTAACTGTAAAAGTGTTTCAATTGGAATTGTGGTAGTAACAAATAAGACGATAGTTGTTGATCACTGGTGGTGTAGGTAGGACACGAGCTCTCTCATGGCATGATTCTTTTAAGTTTTAACTTTCATGACTTCAATGGTCTGGATTGTGGAATTTATTGTGGCCACGGTAGGCCCTGGTAATGGTACAACCTGACTTGAACTTGAGGGCTAAAAGAGCTACTAATCTAAGTTCTCGATTAGGCGAAGGAAGTATGAATGCTTAATTTATAGTTTTTATAACTGCTTTATCTATAGTTGAGAACCAATCGAGAGATGTTTGTGAACAGAAAAATCAAGAGCAAGTCTAATTTAGAACAAAGTAAACGAGTCTGAATTCAGGTGTTGATTTTTTCTGCATTATAATATCATTTTTGAATTCTTCAAATCACTTTAAAATTGTAAGTAGTATCTTTGGACTAATTGCTGTACTTGTGATTTGGATAAATTTGCTGAGTCCCAGTTGTTTTGCTTTGGATCATGTTGGGGATATGGAAAACCTTGCTCCAATGCTTCTCGAGTTTATATTGATTTTTGGCCATTACGGCTGGAATAGATCTAACTAATTTTTGCCTTTTGCTTCTCAGACACTGGTAAATTTTGTGTCGGGGGGTTGCATCATCGGTATACCTTTCCTTTATTTCATTGCAAGCTTGACGTTGATTCATTGCGGAAAGATGGTCTGGAGAAGATTGACAGAAAATCGGAGCAGACAGGGAAACTAATTGCAGGCACCATCTTTTAAAAAGTCTTCATTGCTGCTGATCAATGTTTATTTTGTATTCAAGAATTTCAACTAATCCAGAAAGCAAAAACTAAAACATCAATATCGTCCAATTCCAGGTTAAAGAGTGTATGTAGTGATCGCTGAAAAATTAGTCGTAACTTGTGTGTAATTTTGTTCATCTGTTGACGCAAATAACCAGAAATCTACTAGCGCCCCTATTTTGGTAACAACTATACTAGCATGTTTAGCAAAAACATCCACAAAGAAAAAACTAGCTATTGCCAAATCTCCCCATCAATGCATTCTCGCCCGCCTCCTTCCCCTGCGACCACCGACGTTGCAGAACAAAACTACATCGAGACTCTCAATTGACGCACTACATATCTCAGCAGCAGCCAAAGTTCAAACAGCCCCACCGGTCCCTACTCCATTCTCCACGACCCAAATATCATGAAATTAGATATCATGAAACTTGCATCTGAAGCGGCTACTACAGAAGATGCGTTCCGGATGCCCCCTGCTTAAATTAGCAGAGAATCGAGATGCATGACACCATTGACATTCGGAATAACCTGAATTAGTTCGTATGTATTCAAACTTCTTGATCAATAATTTGGCATTAATATAACCAGAAACATACAATAATAACATGATCAAATCATACAACCAAGACACTGTCTGTACATTATTATTATTGAACAAATAAATCTATTAATCCAAACATACGTAGAGCTTATACCTACATAATTAGGAATTAAGGAGCTCCAAACCAATTGAATAAGATAGATTACTGCACCAAAGGGAAAGGGTTTGTTGGGGTGATGGAAGTTTTTCAATCACTACAGATCAAACAAGAAAAGATCTTGTGCACAAAGGATTTGTTGTGTGATGATGATGATGATGATAATGGGGGGGATGTGGCGCATTCAACAATCTCCTCCTCGTCTACTCCACTTGCCCTGGCTTTCTCACACTCGTTCAAGAATTTCTTGAATCCTTCTTGAACATATTTCGCACCCACTGCAACAGTCATGTTTTCCACTAGTTTGTCGGGGTAGATGTCCTTTCTATGGTCCCCATTCAATACCGCAGCCAATTGTACCATCTCTCCTTGAAAGTCGCTCAGTTTTGCATCTTCTTTTGGTCCACTCTCTCGCAGCTCCACAGGTTCCCCCAAACTAACTGCAATATATATTTTATGAATCAAAATTAATATATATGGTCTCTAGTGTTTGTTGGTGTCAATTAAATATGTAATGAAGGTTTACCTGGACAATCTGTTCTTGGTCCATCTTTACTCAAAACAACATCAAAAGTGCCCGCCCATGCATCGCGCTTTGTTAGGAATTCTTTGAGGTTGAAAATCTTTTTGACAGTTGCTGCAATCGAAGAATGCTCGAACTCTGACGTGGGATATGGCCCTGATGGCCCATGCAACACTGCATTTTGATCATCAACGTACGGCTTCTATTTAATTATAATTTGCAAAGCTACCATAATTTTTACGAAGGAAGAACAAGACATTGACATCATGAATTACTTTAAATCTCCATGCATGTATATTCTTAATTAGAGTTATAATAATTTGGAACAATTTAATGAATGATCAGGCGCTCATGAACATATTATACCTGTACCACGCTCAATCCAGGGAGAAATCAAGAGGGTCGGAACCCTAACACCAAGCCGGTCAAATTTGAAGTTATATGGTGCCGGGCCAGCAATGTCATCGGGCCTAGGGACTCCGGTCATAGGTGTCGGAACATGGTCGTAAAAACCACCATGCTCATCATATGTAATCACGAACAAGATTTCATTCCATTGTGGGCTTGCTCTTAAGGTTTCATACACTTCCTTGATGAATTTCTGACCTACTGAGACATCATGAGAAGGGTGGTCATCATTTGCAGGTATGGATAAAAGGTCGAACCATCTTTGTTCAATCACAACATAGTTTGGCAATTTGCCCTCCTCGCAGTGCTTCTTGAAGTGTAGATCAAAGTCATGGAAGTGTGCCAAGTATTTCAATTTTCTAAGATTCCTGGAGTTCACAATCAAATCATTCGATTAGAAAATGGAAATGTTATACATTCCTAAGTGGCAAGAAATTAGAGAGAGAAAATAGCAGGGTGAGTACTTGATAATGAACATTTTCCATTTTTTTCCTTCATCGGTAGTAACAAATGATCATTCAATTGCGTACAAACCAAAAGTTCATTGCCAAGCAATTGGATTACTCTAAAACAAGAACTTTCCATCAATTTAATTAGATATATGATGAAAATGCATAACAGTCCTCCTTTCCCCTTGTATTATGCGAAGGACTTAAGTAGATAAGTACGTTGTTTTACAACAGTTGAAAGTACTACTCGTTTTAGAACCTATTTCTATGTTTTCATTTTTCCTAACTAAAGATCACGAGAAAGAGAAAGTAGACCTCTCATTCAGCAGTCCAAGCCACCAAAGTGCAACACAAACCAAACTGCCATGACTTTTGGCCATAACAATACGATATCCGGACTATATCAAAACCGCTAAAAGCAGCTTCCCCTTTAGGGAATGGATGGATACCAAGTCATTAGTCCTACATCCCTCTTTTAAAATTTTATTTTTCTAGTGTTCTACTAGCTGAAATAGGATGTTTGTTGGAGTCTCCTAGCCATTTAACTCTTGGATCTTATAATTGTTTTAATGTATATGAAGTTATTTCATTCGTTATGTCATCGGTTAGCGCCAAATTCATAAATTTCAACGAAAGAACTGCAGGCACTGCTAATTCCTGGCTCGGCCCTGTCCGGCCGTCCGCTGCTCCGTCCATTTTAGATAGTTTCTACTAATCCTTGATGGTATGGAATTCAACCTAAGTACATGTGGAGGTGATCTTTATTCCTCATTGCATGCATTCAGCGTGGCATGTTGTCTATTGGGCGATCTCTTCTTCTATGACATGATTGCTTAGAGAGGTTTATTGAGGAAAAAAAAACAAAACAAAAAAGAGAACAACCCACGAGTCACGGCCAATGGCTTAGGACTTAACACCAATACAATACCATCACAATTCCTTATACCGTAGAACTTCAAACTTCAAGTATCACACGTACGTAAGCCCTAGGGCTATGTCTAAATAAACCAATACTAGGGAAAAAATTGCTTCTCGTAGATGAATATTTGTGAAGAGTTAGGTTGCATGCATGAGAGGAAGCATGTTTTTCTTTTCTTTTCGGATGCTATGATGCCCTCTAAACATACCCTCCAAATCTTGTACTCCTAGTGTATTTTGATTTTTTTTAATGTTAAAAAAACACATGCACACAAGTTCACTAAAACATTTAAAAAAAAAAAAAACACTGAGTATATTTGGAGGACACCCAAGCATTTTTTCCTTTCCTAAGTCATGAACAGAATAGTTAGGGGTGCAAAAAAAAACTGGTGAATCTGTAAACAGGACCGGATTGACCGGTGGTTTTGGTCCGGTACTGAGTTTGGTTCAGTCCATTACCGGTTTTAATTTTCTTAAAACCGGTTAAAATAAGTCTGGTTCCGATTTTTCTTTTCCTAAAGCTGGATTGGACCGGACTGGTTTATATATATATTTTTTAATTTTTTATATTTATATATAAAATAGTTTTGTATGATATGATAAATTACTAATTAATATAATATTAAATTTTAAAATCTTATATCACTATAGTTTATTGTATTAATAATTATACTAATATTATATAGTGCATATTTAAACTAATACTACATCAATATAATATAATATATATTATATATAATATAGCACATTAAAATCGAAAAATCTGACCGAACCGGTCTGGAACTAGTTTATGGGAATAACCGGTGCGGAATTGGTTTTTGAAAATGAAAAACCGGTTCATGCAAGTTACACTCCTACGAACAATACTATAAACAGTAACAAAAGGCTAATAGGTCAGTTTTTTCCTATGTGCTTCCTCCCGTGTGCCTGTCATTTTTCAATTCTAAATTCCATGAAAATTTACAATTAGAGCAAACCAATCGCGTATGTTTATATTCCTTGCGCATTTATACTAATGTTGGAGCGACATCCCACATGTAGACTAGGGCATAGGATAATGTAAGGAGCCATCGAAGCCATCATGACCAGTAAAGAACCTTAACAGACGAGACTTATCTCGTTAGAGGTTCCTGCCAATAAGATATGTCTTGTAGAGACACCGTCGCCGGTAGGACACTATCAAGTCCGATGTTGTATTCCCGAGGCCAAAGATTTCACCATACAGGTATGAATTGCAAATTATCATGCATTTGATTAAGAGAACACAACTTCTCTCCTACTTAACCATTAGAGGGATCCGCCACTCATGAGATCACTCAAGGTTGATTCTCTGATTGCAAGTGATCGAGTAGGCATCGTAGGAATCGCGGAAAATTACATCAGCAACTTTCGTAATCAACAAAAAGTTGTAATAACCCACAAAATTTGTAAAACATATTTTTCCTTTCAAAAATCTATTATTTAGATTTTAAAAATATATATTTTAATAATAAATTTCAAAAAAATAAAAATAAAAGAAGTCTACGGTACAACCCTGTTTAAAGTTTAAAACTTTGGCATAAATTTTTGGAAATATTTTCACCCTAAATTACAATCACTACTTCTTTGTTTCTTTTAAAAAATCATTTTCGACTCTAAATTTGAACTGGTTTAGTTATATAAAATTTAAACTATCTTATTTTATATAATCATTATAATTTTTTAAATTTTTACATAAAATATAATAAACAATTCAATTTTTTTAAATCTTAAAATAAAATTAATATTAAAATATTATATTATAATAATATTTTATTTAATTTTTAACAAAATTTCTTTTATCTTATTTATACCGTATGACTATACAAAAAAAAACCTAAAAATCCGAAAAAAGTAGCTTCCTTCATCTTTCTTTTATGTCTTTTCAATCTTTCCTTCACTTTTCTTTTGTTTTATCTCTTCTTGGCAACCACACACAACATTGAGTAGATGCTGACTTTTTAATTGAAGGTGAAAACCAATTATTTAAAATTTATGATATTTCTCCATTATGAAATCACAATAACATTACATTTGTACATTATTTTAATACTAGTATTAATAAAAAAAATAGTTTATTTAAGAAAAAATAAGAAATACTTAAGATAGATTTAAATAATGAATTGAAATGAGATGAATTGAGATAAAAATTAAAAATTAAATAAAATTTTATTAAAATATTATTTTAAAAAATTTAAATTATTTATTATATTTTATATAAAAAATTTTAAGAAATATAACAATTAGATGAAATAATTTAAAATGAGTATGAAAGATTTTTTTTAATCAAGTAAGCCTTAATGATAAAATTTACAGAAATGCTAGATGCAGTCGACACATGTAAACGAGATACAAACGGTGGTATGGAATGAATAAAAAAAAGTTATAAAAATAGTTTTTTATTCATATGAATCCTATATTAATTTACTTTTTTTAAAATGACTGTACGCTACTTGCACAACCATGACTAAATATCATTTCTCTAAAATTTATAGGTGGCGATCAAATTCATTAGCATTGAAAAGAGAAGCCGCATTATTTTAATAATATAATCACGACTTGTTAGTTACGCCATTGTGCATCTACACATGCAATTAATCCGCATAGATTAGCTGCTAATCTATCACTATCATTTCTTTTTAAAAAACGATAAGGTTATTATTCTTTTATTATTTATTTATTATATATATATATATTTTTTAATAATTAAAAATATTAAAAAATGATAAAAAAGTAAAATATTCATACCACTTTGTAATTAATAAATGGGTAACCACAAACAAATAATAAAATTATATATTTTTATTTTTTAATAAATAAAAATATAAAAAAAATGATAAAAAAGTAAAATATCCCCACCATTTTATAAGTAATAAATGGGTAACGACAAACAAAAAGTACACATGCAATGATGCTGAAGATAACTCATCAACCTCACTTTTTAAGAAGGAGGGCACCGCTGCTGGCTCCAGAGTCAATGTTAGGTTAAAAATAATAAAATAATTATTTTTTAATATTTTAAAAAAATATAAAATAATATTAAACAAATTTTTCTAAAATAAAAAAGGGCAGTAGTGGCCCACAACGAGAGCCACCAACGGTGTTCAAAACATTTACCTTTTAAGAACGACTAGAAAATTCCAAGTAGCGATGGACCGATGGTAGCAGCCGCCCAGCAATGACTGGCGGCCGTTTAGTATAAATTTTATTTTTTACTTTTATATTTTTTTATATATTTAGATATTTTTCAAAAGAAATAAAATACTAATATCTTAAAAGTATTTTATTTAATAATTAAAAATAAATAAATATTTAAACAGTCAAAATAGGAGATAAACTCAAACGACATACTAATATTTTCCAATTTCAAGTCTAATATATGATCACATGCAAGTATCTATCTTGAAACTGATCTATTCACAACGTCGTACAATTAGGTCTTGTTTAGTTACGTAATTAAGATAAGATAAGATTTTTTGTTAAAAGTAAAATAAAATATTATTATAATATAATTTTTAATATTAATTTTATTTAATTTAAAATTTAAAAAAATTAAATCGTTTATTATATTTTATATGAAAATTTAAAATAATTATAATAATTAGATGAGATGAGATAAAATAAAATAGTTTGATACGTAGTATTCAAACTTGGCCTTAGAGCATTCTCACCGGATTAGCCATTTCTAAATTTTTTTGTACTTTTTGACTATTAGATTTAAAATACAGCTGCAATGGATTATGGATTAACAAAAATTATAGCTTTTAGCTACAGTATTGGCAGAGAATATCTCAAATTTAATCTGCATTGTACAATGACCAAATCTTATTTTATTATTATCCGTAACTCTCTCTCTCTCCTCTTTCTACTCACAATGGCAATGAATTTCTTAATAACGCTAGTTAGAGAAATTAAACTATTAACCTACTCTATGCTCTACAACTATTATAGCCTAAATTATGGATTAAAAAAAAAAAAGCTTAAAACCTGAACCCATGGATCTTTGAGATCTACACATATAAATAAACATATAAATAGGTAGAATAATAAAATAAAATAAATTAATAATTAAAAAAATTTAATATTTTTTTAATTATTAATTACTCATTATTATATAATGAATAAATAGATAATCTAATGTAAAAATTTGATGTGAATAGTTAAAATTAAATTCATCTTATATTATTTTATTGTTATATAATAAAAAAATAACTATTCTAATGTGGAGACTTATATAAATAAAATAGTCAAAATCTAAATTTATTTTATATTCATCAAAATTATCCTTTACATTTAGATAATCCAATAACAATACTCTTAGGTTAAAAGGTAATGGAAACTTTAATGGTTCTCACTCATGATGATGACGACTCTTCTTCTCTCAGTGGAATTAATTTATCTTTGAATATAATAATCTACGTACTTAAGACAAATTCTCTCAATGGAATTAATTATTTTTGTTTGTTTTATTAGGAAAATATATAGTCCCGTACTGGACATGAGCATGAGTCTCTCTCTCTCTCTCTCTCTATATATATATTATATAGATATCTGGCCAGATTCTTCAAATTGTGTTATAATATTCTTTTAGGATTGGATCGACCATGGTTTCAACCAGCCATTGAATTTGAAACAAAGGTCTGATCCATTATTGTAGGCTCCGACTACTTGATTCTATATTTTAAGTAGGAAACCAGGAATATTTTAGTCCAGAAAGCCAAATGGTAGCCTAGGACTTTCATGTGCCTTCCTGACCCCATGAGTACTACTCATCATACGAATTAATAATAATATCACTTGAAGATATTCATGCATGTCAGTCAATTAATTAATATCATAATTGTTAATCTCCAGTATGAAATCTCTTTTGGTTGTTCGCCAAACCTAAAAGGACGACTTACTATACTACTACTACTACTCTCAGCTACCAAATTATATTTTCACAATCATTTTCATTTTAAATTAATAATATTATTATTAAAATAATGATAGAAATATTATTATTTTATCAAAATATATTCTCGTTTTAAAGCATGATTATTAGGGTTAGAGTAGGATAAAGAGTTGTGTTTATCATTAATCTTTTATAAATTATTTTAATTTTTTATTTGATCTACATGTGTGTATATATATATGATTTAGGCCATGTTTGGAACTTGAAATTCAGTTTAACTTTAATTTGGATCTAAAGTCTAAACATTCAACTTTTAAATTACTAAACTCATTTCATCTCAAAATCTCTTTACATGTATGATTCATAATGTGACGCCCCCAAATTCCGCTTGGGATTGAACGGACATTTGAAGCGTCGAGACATGCAACACAAGGTTACCTGCCCCCGTTCATGATAGATAAGATGCAATGTTCCTAACATGCATCTAGCATTATGCAATATTCGCAGCGGATAATTTTTCTCTTTAGCAAAACTATGCACCAAACCAAAAAATATCCCAAATACTTGAAACATATTTCATACATAAAGGCATACTAAAAAGCCGTGATCACCACACTAGTCTAAAATGGTTGTGATCAAAAGAATACTTGAGATACAACTCCAAAAGTACAAGTATTAACCTAAGTTAAATACTATACCATCATCAACATCGCACCGTGGCCTAGTCGACCGTATTCAGTTGGTCAGATTCCAATTCTCCTTCGGGTCCTGTAACAAGATCTACCATTCGGGGGGAATGGTAGTTGGGACTACCACAGTGAGATTTGATTACAAATCTCAGTAAGTTAACATAAAACTTATACACAGGTTAAAAATGCATGCATGGCAGTAAAAACATAAATGCATAATTATAGTCATACATAAACATAGTATAACTTGACATATAGCATGACTTAACCAGAACTTAAGCGTGAACTGAACTTGACTTAACATGGCATGAACTTAAGCTTAAAACATAACATGAACAATCAACATAACATGAACGTGAGCTTGAACGTATCATAAACGTGAACATAACATGATGTGAACATGAACTTGGAACATAACATGAACATGAACATAACATGTACGTGAGCATAACATAACATGAACTTGATCTGAAACTTGACTTAACATAAACTTGGAATCTTATTTAATTGTCTTGATTAATAACGTGCATTAATACGTACTCCACAGTTGTTGTGGCCCCACGTATTCAAGTAACATAAAACATAATACGTACTCCACAGTTGTTGTGGCCCCACGTATTCTACATGTCACAATTGCTGTGTCTCATGTAGTGTATGCTCCACAGTTGTTGTGGCCCCATACTTCATGCTCCACAGTTGTTGTGGCCCCATGAATCACATAACATAAAATATAATACGTACTCCACAGTTGTTGTGGCCCCACGTATTCTACATGTCACAATTGCTGTGTCTCATGTAGTGTATGCTCCACAGTTGTTGTGGCCCCATACTTCATGTAACATAAAATATAATACGTACTCCACAGTTGTTGTGGCCCCACGCATTATAAGTAACATAAATATAATACGTACTCCACAGTTGTTGTGGCCCCACGCATTATAAGTAACATAACATAAATATAATACGTACTCCACAGTTGTTGTGGCCCCACGCATTATAAGTAACATAAATATAATACGTACTCCACAGTTGTTGTGGCCCCACGCATTATAAGTAACATAACATAAGATATAATACGTACTCCACAGTTGTTGTGCCCCACGCATTATAAATAACATAACATAAATATAATACGTACTCCACAGTTGTTGTGGCCCCACGCATTATAAGTAACATAACATAAATATAATACGTACTCCACAGTTGTTGTGGCCCCACGCATTATAAGTAACATAAATATAATACGTACTCCACAGTTGTTGTGGCCCCACGCATTATAAGTAACATAACATAAATATAATACGTACTCCACAGTTGTTGTGGCCCCACGCATTATAAGTAACATAACATAAATATAATACGTACTCCACAGTTGTTGTGGCCCCACGCATTATAAGTAACATAACATAAATATAATACGTACTCCACAGTTGTTGTGGCCCCACGCATTATAAGTAACATAACATAAATATAATACGTACTCCACAGTTGTTGTGGCCCCACGCATTATAAGTAACATAACATAAATATAATACGTACTCCACAGTTGTTGTGGCCCCACGCATTATAAATAACATAAATATAATACGTACTCCACAGTTGTTGTGGCCC
This sequence comes from Carya cathayensis, assembly GCA_011037825.1. Taxonomy (NCBI): domain Eukaryota; kingdom Viridiplantae; phylum Streptophyta; class Magnoliopsida; order Fagales; family Juglandaceae; genus Carya; species Carya cathayensis. The sequence goes on from QGSO01000209.1 coordinate 1,139,534, forward strand.
CACGCATTATAAGTAACATAACATAAATATAATACGTACTCCACAGTTGTTGTGGCCCCACGCATTATAAGTAACATAACATAAATATAATACGTACTCCACAGTTGTTGTGGCCCCACGCATTATAAGTAACATAACATAAATATAATACGTACTCCACAGTTGTTGTGGCCCCACGCATTATAAGTAACATAACATAAATATAATACGTACTCCACAGTTGTTGTGGCCCCACGCATTATAAGTAACATAACATAAATATAATACGTACTCCACAGTTGTTGTGGCCCCACGCATTATAAGTAACATAAATATAATACGTACTCCACAGTTGTTGTGGCCCCACGCATTATAAGTAACATAACATAATATAATACGTACTCCACAGTTGTTGTGGCCCCACGCATTATAAATAACATACATAAATATAATACGTACTCCACAGTTGTTGTGGCCCCACGCATTATAAGTAACATAACATAAATATAATACGTACTCCACAGTTGTTGTGGCCCCACGATTCTACATGTCACAATTGCTGTGTCTCATGTAGTGTATGCTCCACAGTTGTTGTGGCCCCATACTTCATGTAACATAAAATATAATACGTACTCCACAGTTGTTGTGGCCCCACGCATTATAAGTAACATAAATATAATACGTACTCCACAGTTGTTGTGGCCCCACGCATTATAAGTAACATAACATAAATATAATACGTACTCCACAGTTGTTGTGGCCCCACGCATTATAAGTAACATAAAATATAATACGTACTCCACAGTTGTTGTGGCCCCACGTATTATACGTAACATAACATATCTTATTTTTCTTAATGCATGAGATGTTAATTAATATCATATAATTTTTTCTAACATGACGTATACTTGTAATGACACTATGATTTAATCATAAACATTTCATGGCATACTTGTATCATATGGCATACTTAACATGGTATACTTATAACATACAGCATTGTATAATAGAAAAGATTGTGTAACAGATAATTATTCATGAGATTAAATCATACGTAACAAATAAACATATAATGACATAGCATGGCATGGCATATACGATAACATACATACATAAATTGTAGTTCCCTTACCCATCACACATACACAATAAACTGATAGTAAGTTAGAGGCTAACTTACCTCGATCGTCGCGTTCTATGAGAATAGAGCGCGAGACACGAGGAACTCACAACAGCTGGAAGAGGAACACTCAAGTCCTTAAGATTTTCACTTCTGAACTCAATTGCCATATTGTAAGCACTTGCAACACCACGGCCAACTTGAGGTTTCACTATACTCGGAAGAGATAAATTGACTTCAGAAAGCCTTTGCACTAAAACAAGTTCATTAAAATTATCAATAACAACCAAACAAACAACTCATTTCTCAATCCATATACTCTTAGCCATAGTCAACCACAAGATGACACCAGTCATCCCGGACTATAATCCATATCATCACTGCTTCGGGACACTGTCATACAGTTTCCCAACATTACACCATACGCTCCACACTTCTCTGCTACGCCATTCAACCCTTCGTGACACGCCATCCGGTGTATCACGACTTAGTACAGAGTACACTCACGTGAACTCTCTTCCATTCACACTACAAAACCCATCACTGCGATACACGTCTCACGGTGCATCGCTACGCGACACGGAGTACGCGCTACGCGTACTTCCTTCGCTACAACACTCATCAACACGATGCACATCACACGATGCATCGCCATACCACACGGAGTACACTACATGCGTACTCCCTTCCTTCTACGACCCACATCACTACAGCGCACTGTCGCGCGGCGCGTCGCTGCATTACACAGAATACGCTACACGCGTATTCTCTTCACACAACCCGCCGTATCACATCTACGGCATCCATCTCACGCCTATACTTCACAGCACAGTCCACAAAACTACAAAATCAAGCCTAACACTTCACAACCACACTTCGTTTCACAACTACGCAGCGAACTCCACAAACACTAACTACACAGTCTACAGCCAACCAAATCAACTATGTTAAACATAAATAACTAAAGATAGAGGGTTAAGACGAGAGAGATGTGATTGCTGTCGGGAAAGAATCCAAAACTGATAATTTTAGCGGGCTGTTACACATAACCTTCCTCAACTTAACATTCTCTACATGCAGGATGACCCACAACCTTTTTCAATTTCTTATAAATACATTTAAATTCATCTTAACATATACGTCCAAATACATTTAAATTCATTTTAAGTAGACTCTACAAAATTTATTATATCATCTCAACTCATTATTATTAATAAAAAATTTAACCCATCTCAATTCAGCTCAATATTCACATGACTTAATCAGTCTTAAAATCTGTCCGTATGTACACATATAGAAACATCTTGAACAGTGGTAAATAAAGCCACATGGTGTACACACTTTTAGTTCTGTTTCTTATGAGTTGGTGTATAAATAATTAATTTTGGAATTCATTATAATTAAAAAGGAAGTCAAAACAACAATAGTTTTTTATACTTTTTTGTTAAAGCAATTTTTCTTATGCTAGTTGGTGTGGTAAGACTTCCACGTTAATATCTATGTAGCTAGCTACAGTATTTCCCAATTGTAAATATATATCAATGTGTTAATATTGATGCTCTTTCAAAAATTACCGTATTATATATTTCATTCAGAAACAGCACTCACTTCATTCATAGATTTCCTATTAATTTGAGGTTGTCTCCAATTAGCAATTGGCTCACGTGAATGACATTTTTTAAATATTTTCAGCATAATTAGTCAAAAGCTTTAAAAAATACTAAAAATGAGAAGAAAACAGTAAAATAAAAAAAATCTAGAGATTGTGGTTAAAAACATATAAATAAGTAAATAAATAAACAACCTTAAATATTTAATGAAAAAGTCGTTGAGATTAACGTTGTTACCTGTAGTAAAGGGTGGCCGGAGGGTATTGATAATAGATCCCAAAAGTAAGACCAGCTTCATGCACCGATTCAAAGATGGTCTTCTGAGGCATCCCTGCAATCAACAGCTTTGTGTCATTGCCGGTCAGCCCGTGCGACGTTGCCGAATGCACGTACTGTCGGTTGGGCTGCGTCGATGCCGGAATCGACGCGAACCACCTGTCGCACACCGCGAACTCCGCCGCCAACTCCTTGAAAACAGGCACCTTGTCCGGTAAGTACCCGTTCATGACCGTCTCCGACAGTCCCTTCTCCGTTCGCTCGGCGTTTTGAGCGAACCCTTTCATTTCCGGAGCCAGGTTTTTCGCGGCGGACTCGTCCGTCCAGGGCTCGCCGAACACTTGCTCGTAGATGGCTTGGAACGAGTGGCCGGGGTCCGGCACCACGTACCCGGATTTATCACCATAGTAGATTACCGCGGAGTTAGCAGGATCGGTTGTTGAAATTGGGTTAGACTGATCTTTTCCGTCTACGCCGTTTATTTCAGGGTTGAGGGACTTCATCCATCCCAAGATGTGATCGAAGGAACGGTTTTCTTGGACTAAAACGACGATGGTTTTGATGGGGTAGGCTTCGCCGCTGCCGCTGCTAGATTCCGCAGCCATTGAATAGATCTGTGGGTAGCAGCTATATATATATGGTGGGCTTCTTTCGAGGTTTTGCTGCTGTAAATCAGAAATTCTGGAGCTAGCTGGGTCTCGGATAGCTGTTTTTATAGGGAGAGGGAGAGGAATCAATTAGTAAATTACAATTACGAGGAAGGAAATGGGAAGGAATGGAGGAAGTTTTGGTGGGGGAAGAAAGTGAAATAATTAGTTCACGTAAATAGTAAGGTTTGTATTTCGTATGGGGGAGACCACTTTTATATCTATTTACATCTCTAACTGCTTCGAATTTTGAAGTACTCATTCATGGCCAGCAAATCATGTTGATAGCTTGATGTAGGTGCACGTTGATTACGCAAAAGATTCCCTCTAATTGTACTTTCCTCGAATATATATGACTTATCTGTATGGTTGTTGTGTTTCTGGGTACGTTGGTAAATTAATTTTTAGTGAATATTTTATTATTATTATTTATTATATAGAGTATTTATTATTATTTAATATTTTATCATTATAATTTACAATTTTTTTTTTATTATTCACATATAAATGATGATCCACTTAATTACTACCCTCTTACAATCCCATTATTACTCTAGTGTATTTGAAATTTTTATTTATCTTTTATTATTTTCTTTTAAGTATTTTTCAGTATCCTTAATCACTAAGAAAAAATATATAATTTCATTAATAGTAACTTTTTTAACCATTAAATAAATAAAAATAATAATAAATGAGTAGTAGGAGAATAATAAGCTTATCATTATTTTTTACGGATTATTTGAGATCACATCGCTACCTAAATGTATCATAAGAATAATATTATATGCAATCATAAAGTGTGTAAATACAATATAATCGTTTTAAAAAATAGTAGAATCTACTATTAAAAAATTAATTAATTTTTTACGTAAATCTCATATTTACTTAATTTTTTAAAAAAGATTGTACAACATTTGAGCAGTCCACGAGTGCTGCAAATGTCATTTCTTCATCTTTAAATATATCCTATTACGTACCTCGGTTTAATGAGATATTCCAAATAGATGAGTTTGGATTATATTATGTTAAAATCTCAATGGATACATTCGGGTTAAAAAATGAATGGACAGGATTACATTCGCTTTTAACAGTTTGGCTTAAATCTTGTTAAAAATTCACTGAATACATCATGTTAAAAAGTGAATGGACAAGATTTAAAGATCGATAAAAAAAAGTTAAACTTATTTTTTCACTTAAACCAGTCTTGGAATTCATTTTTCAAACATGATGTATTCCGTAGAATTTTTGACAGTATATAAGCCAAACTTGATATTGTATGATTCATGATTTTTCGAATAACAACTTGAAAAGAGTGATGATATGCTTTCGTTCACTTGCATACCCTATTGCCTTCCTTATCTTCTTTCACTTTTTAGCTTTCTAGAGATACAAGAACATCCTGTTATTTACAAAATTTTAATTAGATTAAATATTAAAACAATCATTAAATTAAATTTTGCATTTTTACATGATTTTTTAATTTTATAATATTTTTATAGAAATTTCGTTATGACGTGACATGCCGGTTGTAGGAAGTTGTTTGCACTTATTAGTGAGTGTTCAAAATATGTGCAGCTACAGTCATAAATTATGTAATCGTCTTGCATTTTTTTTAAAAAAATAGTAAATATGGGACCTACATTAAAAAAAAAAAATGTGATGCTTACGCAATCTATAACTACAAATATAAGTTCTTATTTTAGACACATATATAGTTACATTTTAGTTTTTATTTTAGGAATTGGATGGATTAAGCTCCATGCATGCGTTCCAAAGTGGGCAAGGGCGCATGAAGGTGTGAGAAATCAAATATGGAAACATGAATAAACAAGTTAGGCTTAGAATTTAGGAATATACCGAAGCATATGCTCATTAATTAAGCCTATGCGTGCATGCAGGACTAAAAATTAAAAGCACGGTTTTGTATTGTTTTGTGTTGTATGATCTGTTGGCGCAAGTAATTAATTAATGATTTAGAGGTCAAACCGGAAACTCCATATATATATATAGTAGAGTTATCGCATTTCATTTAATGCTTATTGTCAATAGAAAATATATTTGAAGAAATATTTTATACAAGTTTCAAATGTGCAAATTTCTTGAAAGTATATTATTAAAAAAATGAATTCTACTATAAAAAAGTATGAAAATTTTATTTATCTTTTTTATAATTTTATTGAGCCTACATTTTTATAAAAAAATTTATACAAAATTTATATATTTGAGTCTGTCCTTGACCTTACTCGAGTATTTGTTGGTTGGGTCAGGCTACTATGCCACCTGACCCATACCGTTGGGCGTACCGCCCAGTATTAAATTTTTTTTTTTTATTTTTCATTTCTTATTTTTTAATCACTTTCTTAATCATTAAGTAAAAAAAAAATGCACCAATATATTTAAAATCACTTTCTTAATTACTAAATAAAAAAAGAAATTTTTTTATTCAGCGGTCAAACTGGACGGTACATTTGAGACGGCAGAGGGACTTTACTCTTGTTGGTTATATTTTAATTTAAAGGTGGCATATATTTTTTAAAAAAATTTTATATATCACTTTATCATTTTATATAATAATAATATCATATTTTATATAATAAAATAAAAATAAAATAATAATATGATGCATGAAATTTCCTTAATAAAATTGGGGTCCGGTGGAGGTGGCCCCGCCGCTCCGGCCACCCATCCAATCTGTCTCTGTCGACAATATCCTATGGTAGTTGATCTCCGAGACGAAAGTCTTGCAATTTTGAAATTATGGGATGGTACAAGCTGGAGCTAGCCTGTCCTGTCCTCTCCTGTCCAACAAAATCAGTACATATCTAAATTCGCTAGTCAATGTTTAACTCTTTAAAGAAACCGAATCTGTTATTAAAGGCAAGTCACTTAATTATTAAGTCGTATAATGCACGTTCACGTTACAATAAGATTTAATTTATAAATTTTTATTCTAAAAAGAGGTGGCAGATCATAAATATTTTATTAAGTGTGTTAATTTATATTGATTATAAAAATTTCTTTATTAATAATTATGATAATTTATAGGGATAACAAGTGATCATGATCTGCCACCTCTTTTTACCTGTACTGGAGGATGCAGAGATAGCTCGATGTTTGTTGAGAACTTAGGAGAGTGAAATGAGATAGTTTTTTAATTTTTTATTATGTATTAAATATTTATTTATTATTATTTTTTTTTTGCATATAACTCCTCTCTCTTTTCCATTATTTTCTCAAAGCCGAAGTTTTATATTCGATGCCTCACATGGGTTGAAGGCCGTAAGGCCTTATTTGTTTTCATAAAATATGTCACTTTATTTGACTCATTTTATTATTATAATTTTTTTAAATTTTCACATAAAATACAATAAATAATTTAATATTTTTAAATTTCAGAACAAAAATTATATTATAATCATATTTTATTTAATTTTTTTATTTTTATTTTATCTCATTTATATAAACACAAGAGTCTTAAGTCGCTTAATTGGGACAAGATCTTAAATGAAACATGCAAATTGTTTTATAATTATTTTTATTAACATGATCTTTTTAGTTTCTACATTGTTACGAAACTTATGAAAAGAGAGAGAGCAAAAGACAAAGAGAGAGAGAATGAAAGAGAGAGAGATATTGAACATGAGAGAGAAGTATTTTAGAATTCAATTATGAAAGCCTTGAAGGATATCCATATATATAGGAGTACAAAGGAGGTCTTAGCCGTCATAATTGACGGTTAAGGACGGTCAATTATGACTATTACGGACAGTCAAAATTGACGGCTATGGATGATCAATTATAACGACTACGGGCTGTCATAATTGATGGCTACTGGCGGTCAATTATGACAGCTAGTATGATGACTAAAGGTGATCATACAAATCGGTTTATAACACTCTCCCTTTGGATGACCACATATAAAGAATATGTCTCGTTCACAAAGTCCAAGAATTCGAGCCTCACAGATCGTTCTCCCAATAGGCTTTCGGTAAAGCAAAAAAGCCCCTCCCTCCGTCTCTGTTATCTCTTTAACCTCCCCCAACCCAGAGCTGCTCGACCGGGGGAGGGGGGGTGGGAGCTTCATCTCCTGCTACCCTCTCTCTCTCTATCGTTTTTAGCGGTCCTTTTTCTTTTTTTTTTTTTCTCTTTTTTTGGTTTTTTAGGCCAATAAGGGAGGATTACCGCCCCGGGCCGTCCAGCCGCCGAACGTTAATACACGCCCCTCCGGGATGTTGCTTAGTTGCCGATCTACAAACCCACCGAACGAGGTGCCAAACGGAGCAGGGCGTAGCAGTCACGCGCGGGATGAATCATCGGCTCACTGCGGCGTGTGTATCTCATGCGCCACCAGGGGCTACCTGCAGAAGATGATCTTGGTCTTGTTTGGATCCTTAGGCTTCAGTCTTCAGCTTCCGAGCGGCGGTTTTCCTCCCAGTTTTCTTTTTGAGTCTGGCACGACCTCTATCGCCGGTAGTTTTTTTGCTTTCTGTTTTTCCTGTTTTCGGCGTTCGGCTTCCTGTTGTTACACGGTCTTTGCTGATGTTGGTTTGTGTCGCCGGTGGTTGTGCCCGGTTTCTCCGTTTATGGAGTCTGGTTTTGGTGTCTTGCCCGGTTCTTTTTGTGTAGTTGTTGGTGGTTTGCACGGCTCTACTGTCGTGTTTTTCGGGTTTTTGTTGTTCTGTCCTTTTCAGGTAGAGTCCACGGTGAGGTGAGGTGCTGTTGTGCGGCCTCAATATGAGGCAAAGGGCTTAGAGCGGCAGTTGATGCTACGGTCGGTGGTCATATGGCCGGCCTTCGTTGAGGAGGTTTCTGTGGTCCGTACGCAAGCTGGGTACTCGTGCCGTTGGGCTCATGATGCCGATTGCCTGTGGAGGGTGTGCCGCCGGAGCCCAAGCCGTGCTCTTGGTTGTGTTTTGTTTTGTTTTTGTTTTGTTGGTTTTTTGGGTTATCTGTTTGTTTTTTGTTTAGGATAGGTATATGCTATTGAACTAGTTTGTTCATAGTATTTGTCTCCGCATTCTGCCTCCCTGGAGGTTGGAGGAGCAATCCAGTCTCTGATCATACAGAACGTTTACTCTCTCTTTTGAGAGTTTTAGAAATTTAAGACAATGTCCGTCACTTTATGTGCGGGGAAGCTCCTGAACAGTTGCATTAGTTGATCTTATAGTCTGGTTCTCCTGGCTTATAAGTCACAGTTGTAACTTCGTTTAATGAATGAATGCAATGAAGCATATTTCTATATATATATATAAAAAAAAAAAAGAATATGCCTCGTTAAAACTTTGCTAAGGAAAAACTCTATGGGAAAAAAAACTAATGGCGAAGTAAAAAGAGTACAGTATTCATGTGTATTGTCAAGTGCTTTAAGATTGCCTCATTAAAACCTTGCAAATGAAAACCCAGTGGGATAAAACCTTAGCGAAGGAAAAAAAGTACAATCAGCACAAGTTTTCAAGACTTTACTCCCCCTGAAAAGTGCATTTATGATAGGTTTTGAAGTCTTCGCATTCCAATGTTCTGCACAATCTTCTTAAATGTTGCAGTTGGTAATGTTTTAGTGAATAAATCGGCTAAATTATCACTTGATCGTATCTGCTTGATATCAATTTCACATTTCTTCTCATGAAATGAAATGATCTCTCTGTGTGAATTCGAAAGATTACTTGCATCCACATATCCAACTAATTGTTGACTTGATCCATGTTGATGAAATAATTCCATATCAATCGCATATCGAAGGTAACGAATGACATGTTTAATACTATTCCAATGTCTTCGAGTTGGTGCAGAACTATATCTTACAAGTAAATGAACTGAAAATGCAATATCAGATCGAGTGTAATTTTCAAGATACATTAGGGCTTTAATTGCACTGAGATAAGGTACTTCAAGACCTAAAATTTCTTCATCGTCTTCACAAGGACGACATGGGCTTTTCTGCACATCAAATGATTGAACAACTATTTGAGTAATCAGGGGATGAGTTTTGTCCACATAAAAGTTATTGACTCTTCAGGAGTACCAAATTTATTTGTATTTTTCTCTTCTGAGGAATTTTGTCCTTTGCACCAATAGGCCGTCCACGCTTTAGGCGTATCTTAGACTTACCTATTGCTATTTTGGCAACTTATCCTTCAGGGACTACAATCCTTTCTAGAACATTAACAGCAGGAATATATGATTTTACCACACCTTTAGTGTCAGTAAATACATCCGGTAATTCATTTGCAACACTTTGCAAATGAATAATCTTTTGAACCTCTAGTTTACATTCATTTGTACGAGGATCAAATTGAGAAAGAGTTTTATTTTTCCAAGTAATTTCCTGTCGTTTCTCATGCATCGCTTGTAAATAACATAGTTAGTGGTGAAGTTATCAAAATTAAGCCGCCAACCTCCATATTCAACAAAAATGGTGGCCATCTTTTTAGACCAGACAAGCATCGCATGATTTTATAATTTTTCTAGAGCTGTCAGGCGCCGCAGAGTTATGATGCTACATCTCTTGTCCCTTGTAGAGAGATGCTTCATAAGAGACGTTGTGAAGCAATAGAGATGCTCTGTCCTTCCTTTTACTCTCTTGAGGATGTTGTTCTTATAATAGGAGCAGAGATTCATTTTTTTGGAAGGATTTATTCTGATGTCGTTTCAGAATCAAGATTTCTTAGTGCTCAGTATTTTGCCTCTGGTATGACCATGTCTCGGAGGTTATTAGCTAAACTGAATGAGGTCAACCAACTCAATAATCAAATATCTTAATTGCTTTAGAAACTCTCTGCGAAGAGTCGTAAGAGCAAGAAATTGAAAGAGGAGAATAAGACGCTAAAACAGTATGTCCGTGATCTTCAGGATCAATAGCAATGGATATTTGAAGAAGTCCAAATACTTATAAAATAAGGACAAGCTGCATTTAATTTCGCTGTGGATATCTGAAAAAATCCAACTTCAAATAGAGTAGGGGTAAGCTGCTTTTAAATTCAAGGCCTAGTAAATAAATGTAGGATATTTGTGTTTAGTGTATCCTCTATCAATATATATAATTTTGTCTTACTTTTATGATTTTTTCTATAAAAGAAATATTCATCTCATCTTCATTCGCATCCTATCTTCTGTAATTAGTCTGCATTCTTACTCTGCAATCTCTTTCTGCATTTTTATTCTGCAATGGCTCAACAATCTTCTCGTGATCAATATATGAGGTATTCTACACCTTGTTCACTAGTTATTTCTGCTTCTACCGTAGGTGCTATAATGCAATACAATAATGATTTGACTAATAAGTCAGATATTGATGCTATCTACGAGTTTATGAGTCTCGGTACCAGATACTCATCAACTATTGTCGCATTTTCTCAGCGACTACAATCCAAAACTTATGATGTTGACAAATTCAATGAGAAAATTTCAATCCTTCAGCGACTTCTTCTGGAGTCCAACATGAAGATAGGAGCAATAAATTAAGAGAATAGGAAATTAAAATCCTTGCTTAACTCTTCTTTTCGATTGCCTACTCCTTTAGACAAGGATACCATGCAAATTTTTGAAGAGCAAGATCGTTTAAAGAATGAGGCGAAGAGTCTCAAATTTCTGTAATTTTGTTTTGAGATAATAAAATAATATTTCACAAATATTTATATTATGTTTCTATTTTTTGGTAGATGTTTTGTGTGCTTCATTTTATTTCTCCTTTAATAATGCACATTTGTTATAAAACCGTAATATGAATCTGAAATACTAATTACATTTAAGGTATGGTATTTCAGAACTAATAATTTCATTCATTTCCCCCTTGAAGTCGAAAGAGTTTCTGATTTATATTTCAAATATGTGCAGTTTTCATGAGCTATTCTGGAACTTTAATGATATTTAAATCATCTATATAAACTGCAATAAAAGCTCATATAAATACTAAAAATATATGGAAAATAGCTTGTTTCACATGCGTTTAGATTGTATTAGATCATATAAGGATTTTTGAAACTTGATAGAATAAGTACTTCAGGACTATATGCTTCATACATTTCATATCTAATGATCCATATAAATATGCAGTTAATCATGCATACCCAAATTCTCGGTAACTATCAAGCTAATAAAAACCTCAATATAATTTCATCTATTTCAAAAGCATATCAATATTATTTCTACGGGAAATCGACTCGTGATTTATATATTACATTTTCATTTCGTTTATACAAATACCCATTGATATTCAACAAGCATCACCTCTTAGGTGTTTGGACTACAAGTCCATATGTATCACATTTTACTAGTGATATCAATTATGCAGGAATTGTTTCTTTCTATTTTGGCCAATATTTTTACGTTGGTATTCTTCGACGGTTCTTGGCTTACTTTCTTCGTTACTTCTGGTAATGTCAAGTGTCATCTTATATAAAAATACGTTGTCGACAACGGTTTTATTTTTATCCAGAATTTCTCCATTACTCATTAAATATATTGAGATTTCATTATTTTCAGGTACCTGTCCCTCTTCAAGGAAAGTCATTTCATGAAAATTCTCTTCAGGAGGTACTCTTCAGGAGTATTATACTTTTCAGGAGTTTTTATTATGAGAGAATTTTGTATAGAAAGTTTGGATGGATCTTATTACTTGTTTTGTGGGTACGACCTCTTCAGGAGCACCAATTTTTGTTTTTTGTGCTTTTCTCTTTCGGGATACTTTATCATTTGTATCAATAGGTCTCACACGCTTTTAGACATGTCTTATGTTCATTAAACTGCTAATTTCTTAATTGTCTTACGAGAACTTCAATTCTCGCTGGGATTTTAGCAGCTAGAATATGAGATATTTTTATCTTATTGCATCAATAAATTAATTATCATCTGAACTTCCAGTTCACTAATGATAATCAAGATAACGTCGAATTATTTCATTTTATTTGTTTCTAACAAATTTTTCTTTCCGCTCATGGTGAGAAGACTTTATAGTAAAAGAATCTGCTGGTTCTTTTATAGACGTCCATATGAAAATTATTCGACTAATCGTAATTGATTTCAGATGATCAAGATAATCATAAAAAACATACAAATATTTTGAATCATATCATTTTTTATGCATCATAATATTTGATTCAATAGTTTATAATATCATCTCAAAGAAAAAGCTGATAGTTTTTCCAATACGAGCTTCTGCCCGAAATCATATAAGTACTATAAAGATATTCATCACCACGTCCAATCTCTTGGTTTCTTTGAAAACAATGCATTATTCTATTCTGAGAATAATATAAATCCAATACTATTCACTTCAAGGAATGATGTGGAACTAGTAGGACGTGACTAATGATTTCTTAGCAAAATCTCATAAGACCAACAACAGCTAGACTAATCAGATTTCTCAAACTCAAACCAAACAAAACTGAGATTATTAACACATTTACATATTGCAATCCCAAATCAGACTCAAAATTGCCTTTACATATTCAATTCCCAATTCAGCCAGTACACAATATTACACAAAACATGGAAGAACAAAATAAATACTTTGATTTACAGTTTCAACAAGGAACATTTCTTTGTGAGAGGAAGATGGAAAACAAAAGTTACAGAAGGCATAGCAGGAAAATATCATTTCAATTCCATCATATTACTGACACCTTCTGCCTGCCCCCACGCCAAAAAAATTCCCAGATAAGAGAAAAAAATAAAGGAATGAATGTAATCTATATATCATATCAAATTAACAAATATCATCTAAATTTGTAACTGAGTTTACTGGCTACTTTTCTGCACTTCTGAATGTTTTGTTCACTTGAGAAAGAATTTCCAGACATCTCTATCAGCCATCTCTTTGACTAAATGTGCTCCAAAAATGCCTTCTTCATCTACAAGACTTCTCAGGTGCCGTGCTCCACTGTTGAAGCCAACATAATTCCTCTTTGTGGCTAAGTACAACACTCCATATGGAGGTCTCACACACTGGTTATCCAAAGAAAATAAGTAAAAGATGAGTAGGATAGTTGCAGCTCAATTCCACATGCGCAAATCAACAACACAAGGCAGAAAAGCAAAAGTGCGAAAATCACGTAACACATACCCATTACAAATCCACAGAGCTTGAGTGATGTTTACATATATTCGACTGCCACTGGCACTACCAAGAATTTTAATTTATTTCTATTGTTTGGCATTTGTTCAAATGTTATATATGTTAATGGGCATAAACTTCTAATATCAGAACAAGGATAGAGATGGCATATGAGATGCTTCCGTTATTACAACAAGGCTCTAGGCCAGTATCTACATGCCTCCAACAAACATATACATATCTCATAATTCTCTTACTCAATTATTTGTCAAGGATAGGTAGCCCAACTATATCATCTTAATTTAAGCATGCACATATTTTGAACAAAATATGCCAAGAAAAATAGAGAAAAATCCTTGAACCCTCTCTTTTCTCAGACCTACTAATAAATCACAGCATAAAAAATATAGATACCAATGAATTTCAGATTACTAGGAGTACTTTCAAAGGAAACAATGAGATTACCAGAAATCCTCTGCCAATATGGTCATGAGGAAGATTGGAAGCATGTATGCTGATTTAACAAAATATCACGAAAATGACTCACCCATAAGAGATAAAGAAACTAACCTTTTTTATGAGTGCATATAGCTTCTTCAAAGACGTAACTGAGTATGGGATCTCTGTCATCAAAATAACATCATATCCACCCTCTCCCTGATCGTTCTCACAAGCCCTCTCCCATGCCCGACTTCCGGAAAGCTTTCTTGATCTCCTCGAGGAGGATTCCTGCCCCACAATGCTACCATCTAGACTGCTACATCCATCCATGAAATCCTCCTCGGAGAAGCTCAAGCTCATTACTGGTGTCACTTCAAACCTTTCACTCTTCACAACAGACAAGACACTGGGGAGTTCTTCCCAGTCCCCAGCAAAAAAGTGAACTGATGGAGCCAGAGTTTGTCTGGATGGAGTGAGGGGGCTCTCTGGCTGTCGGCTCTGCTTGTCCCGAGCTTGCTCAAGATTTGCAAGGACATTTGGTATGGTTGTGCATCTTATAGTTTCTGCATTGAGGTCTTGAAAGTGTACTGTGCAAGCACCCTGTACATAAATTAATCAGATATAGAGCAAGTACATTCGCAGAGAACCAATTTTAATTGCTTTTATGTATTTCCTTATTTAGTTTATGCCCCTGGCCTCTTCATTTCTCAAGCAAAATTTCTGGTTTGTGTTTCTCCATGATGAATATATTTGACAGCGTTTTGGTTTTAGATGGTAATTCATAAAGTGTATCTTCCAAAGTGCTAATGTCTCTGGTTTAAATTGTACTTCTTATCAAGATAACAGTGGGGAGGAGGATAAGGCTGCGGCTTCAATGCCTACTGTATATTTGTGAAAATTAGCAATCAGAAAAAAAAAAGAGGAAAAGGAAATATCTTTCAAAGTTTGCGGGCAAACAGAAATTTTGAAAAATTAACAGATTTCACTTAGTAATTGCAATGATGATGAGGGCAATTTCAATTCACTAATGATTTAAGCCAAAAAAACTTAAGAACTACAGAATGCAGGGACTAAAATTTGAAAAATAAAAATAAAAATTAGGGGTGTAATAAAAGTGCATATCTTCTATGAGCAAGCAATTATATGGATACTTTGCACACTTGCCTTCTAACTATAAACGATGACTTGAACAGACAAAGACGTCCTTTATATATAGATGAAATTGCCATCTAACTACGGGCCATCTGTGTTACTTGAAGGTAGATTTCAAGTCCATTGGTTTAAATTCAACAGTGATTAAATATATATATTTTTTTAAACATTTGAAATAACCAAACATTAGATGGTGCCCCTCAATAACTTGCTAGTGTTTTCATGAATTACTAACTAAAATTCCTGCATAGAATAAACAATATGCTTTTTATATATAGAAATGTGGAGAGAATGTAGCTGGAAGTAGATGGGAGAGAGAAAAAAAACTAAAGAGAGTCATTTATACACTTCAAGGTACATGTATAAACGAGAAATGTGCAAAACTAAAGGTCCAAGTCTCAATCGGTTAACAGAATTTACCTTCAAGCAGGCAAAAATCCCAGGGAGTCCATAACTGCAACCGAGCTGCAAGAATCAGCAAGTAGATATGTTAATTTGAAAGGCTTAACTTAACTCATACTGCATCAAAAGAAAAATTAGTCACAAGGATCAAATGAGTGACAAAGCAATCATCACCCAACACCGTTAAAAATGTTCAGTAAAAAGGTTTCCTCCTCATAATGATGATATTGAAAACTGAAGTACAGTTAAAGTATTAGAATGTACATCAGAAGCATATTTAGATTAGTGTTATAATTAAACAGGAAAATTGAACTAAACCAGCATAGAGAAATATTCAAAGGGCAGATCTACATCAATGATTCCTTGGATGTGATAATCCTCTGTAAATGGAATCAGCCATTAAAATAAAAAAGCTATTCTTTATATGGTCATGAGCAAGACAATCTTGGTAAATATACATTTATCCCATCCAAGAACACCACCATGCGATGAATATGTTGATTTTCTGAATTGGGATTGATATTACTAAAAAAAAACTAAAGAATATTATTTTTGATAAGTAAAAAAAAGAAAGAAAAGAAACTAAAGAATATTAACAAGACTTAGCAAGTAATTGAAATTCCCCTTTGACTGGATTACCTCAAGTACTGTTTTGCCTCTAAAGCTCAATTGTCCATCACGAATCTCATGCTTAAGGACATTAACAAGATCAATAGAGCTGTCCCAAGATTTCATATTCCCTACAAACCAGAGTTTTAGTTGTAAATTAAAATCCATCATTTGATATATATCTTGTGTGGAGAATAAAAGCCACAAATGGAACAAAATTATATCAAATCTCTCTATAGAGAATAGGAGAGTGCTAAAGTAGTAATAATAACAGCGCTGACGACAATAATAATAATAATAACAATCCTAATAAGTGGCAAATTCAGATTTGACAAAGTCACATGAAAATGAATACTGAACTGTCATGTACCTACCATCAGGTTTTGAAGCAATCATTTCCAAACCGTTGAAGCCAATGATATCAGCAACACTAACTCTACCCTGAAGCAGATTGGAAAAAGGCATCAATTCAATAATCTCATTGAAGGAAAAAAGTCAGGCTCACAATTTAACCCATGATAAAAATTAAAAAAAAAAAGAAAAAAAAAAGAGATTCGATCAGTTTTTAAAATGGTAGCAGCAGGAAAAACCAAAACAATACTGCTTATAAATTTTGTAACATTCACATAACCAGATTGGTGTGTGTAACTCAGGGACAGGGGGGCTTCAGGCCTCCCCGCCCCCAAAGTTTTAAAAAGTCACCCCCCCTCCCCCCTCTTCTCAACTTCACTTTCCTGGTTCCCACCCATATAAATGTTGTTCTTTTTTTTTTTTTGGGTGGGGGGTTGAAGAAAGAGGAAAACATGGCCACTACCAACTGGATTAGAGAAGATATGTAAGAATTTACTTTTTCCTCTTCCAACAGAACAGAAAGATCATGCAAACACAAAGTGAACGTATAAATGCTGACGAGCACAACTGTCAAATCAAGGGTCTGACCGATGCACCTTGAATACATTGAGCCCTTGTAAGTCTACATTCTCCCCAGCATATTTGTACAGGTGAGCTGTCTGGATAGAAGAATGAGGAGAGTATGAGAGCTCAGAAAACAATTTAACTCTCCCCTCCCACCACAAAAATAAAGAAGGTAAAAAAGGCTGCAGCTGAAGAATCCCATTTTTTTTTTCACGTACAGCTGAAGAATCCTACACTATATGGTGATAACTTTTCATTTTCCTGACACACTAAGACTAAGATGGTTCACGACGGGGGAACTACCTTTGATGGGAGAATCTCAACAGCAGGCGAAGGGAGATGCACATCTCTCTCTGAAATGGAGGATCTGCTCTGACTTCCACGGTCATGGGGCATCAACCCAGGCAAGCACTGAGAAAGCAATACTCGAGCACGCATCGTCATTTGACCTTTAAATAACTGTACTTTGGAAAGAATAAACTCAACACTTCAGATCAAAATGCAGAACATTCCTTAAGGAAATTACATGCTACAAGCGTAGTAATCACAAAAAGACAATGATAAAAACAAAAATTCAGCTGAGACTCCAATTCTCCATAAAAACATGATGATGCTAACAACATGAAATATGATAAGAAGAATTTATACTAAAAAAGCAGAGATCTAAATGGTCCTGCAAATATCAAATCTACATTAATACAACAAGAATGTATCTGAAGGGTGAGGAATCATCATAGAATGTAGAAACAACAGGTCATAATCATAAACAAGCAAGTACTTAAGGAGGAGGAAAAACAAAGAACAAAAAACCAAAGGACAAAAAATAAAAAAGCAGTACTTGTTAAGAGAATGACACTCATGATTACAAATCCTAATGAGAACCTCTAATACGGAGATATGGCTATACTACCCAATTTAGAAGCACGTACTTAAGGAGGAGGAAAAACAAAAGACCTAAAGAAAATAAAAAATAAAAAACCAGTACTTGTTAAGAGAATGACACCTGTGAATACAAATCTTAATGAGAACATCTTATACGGAGATATGGCTACACTACCCAATTTAGGATATAAAAGAAGACATTTAATACAAAATAACACCCAAGTGGAAATGGCCCAAAGAGAACTGGTAGAATCACTTTAAGGCTATCAAAACTACAAGGGATTCACATGGGAGCATTCAATTAATTTGACTCATTCAGACACCATGGGAGCATCCAAATACCTCACTGGCAATAATTTCAGAAATTAATAGTTTAATAAGATAACCAGTAAATCATCCAACTTGTGCTGCAGAAAAGATATGGTTTTTCAACATGAAGCCTGAGGAAAATAAAAGGAAACTATAAGCCAGGACAAGCAAAGCCAGAGACCAGATATTTGAAGATGACTCCAGAATATCATAACTGAATTCAGCCCTTATCTTCAATTGCATTCAAGGGAGAGACACAAACAAACAAAAGGAAGGAAATAGAGTATTAAAAAGATAAAGAAAGAACCAAAAGTGAATAATAACTACAATGGCAATATTTAATATTACACACAAACCAACTAAAATCTTCAAGACCGTCCATAAAGCAAAATGCATA
This sequence comes from Carya cathayensis, assembly GCA_011037825.1. Taxonomy (NCBI): domain Eukaryota; kingdom Viridiplantae; phylum Streptophyta; class Magnoliopsida; order Fagales; family Juglandaceae; genus Carya; species Carya cathayensis. Next base: position 1,158,324 of record QGSO01000209.1, read on the forward strand.
AAAAAAATAAAACACGACAGAATGTAAAATATATATTCCCAGAAATATACTTTCAGATTTAATTAACATACGAAAACTGAGAGATGTAGAAAAGTGGAACTGACCCACATTTCAATTACGTTCGAAAAGAAAGCCTACATTAAAAGGTCAATCAAAATACAATTGCAAGCAACCAAGAAGAATTCAGAAACATAAAGAAAACAGGAATACCAAAAAACTTGGGCAAAAGAAAAGGCACTTGATCCGATTATACCAAAAGTTCCCACAAGCCATAAAACTTCAAAATTCACAAACCATATGATAACTTAATTATGCAGAAAAATACGCTCAACCAGCTTCTTCTTTCACATCCAAGACCAAAACCCAGAGAGCAAAATCAATTACGATTGCTTGAAGAAAAAAAAAAGGAACTGGGCTAAACGAAGAAAGCAAAACCTTACCAACAAAGTCAATGCCTGCGATAAGGAATAATTCAACCGGGAATTCTGAACCTAACAAAGGCCCTTTTTATAATGCAATCCAAGGTATCAAACGCTTAAAAACATTACGATTTCATAGCAAAGAGATCATTCCCACCAAGTCAAGAGAGAATTCCAAAGTAAATGGAAATGCTTATAGAGAGAGAACGGAGAAGCTTCGGTGCAGGCATGAACTGTTACTCCCGAATCCCCAACAATGCCCCTCGTTTTAAAGTATAATATCGAAACAGCTAGTGTAAGTGAGGTACATTAGTACATTACGGCGGCGTTTCCGTGAATACCGAAAGAAAATAAGGGTAATTCCGGACAGGCACGATATTTTTGCCTTTGGGTGAGACTCACGAGAATTCTTGTGGACCAAAGCCTGTTTGGTCGGCTGCAGTTTTTGCCTTCTGGACGTGTAAAACGGAGCGTTCGCCTCGGATGATTAAAATTTATATTAGTTAAAATAAAAATGAAAATAAAAAACTTACTCTTTTTTAACAAGTAGTCAATATCTCTATTTTAAATTGAAAAATTAATTATATAAAATTAAAATTATTTTTAATGAAATAGCAAAATCAGTTGGTTATAAAATAAATATAAAAATATTGTTTATTATCATTACCTTAGGACTCATTTGGATTTAGAGATGAGATTAGATGATTTTAGATGAAAGTTGAATAAAATATTATTAGAATATTATTTTTTAATATTATTATTTTTTTAAGATTGAAAAAATGGAATTTTTTATTATATTTTGTGTAAAAATTTAAAAAAATTATAATAATAAGATGAGATGAAATACTATCTAAATCTAAACAAGCTCTAAATAATCATACTTTAACCTTGCCATCTTCTTTGAGACATACACATAGTCATAAACTTGTACCTTGCAATTCTCATTGAGATATGATCATAAAATGGTTTAATTTCATACTTTCACCAACAGCTCAAAGTTAAGCATATTGATAGTTTGGAGTGAAAGTAAAGCATTTTGTAGTATAGGATAGAAATAATAAAAAAATAAAAAAAATTAGTGAGAATTTGCGGGCAAAGAATCTAAAATTCGAGATGATGTAAATTCAATATAAACATTTTAATTATGTCTTTGACGTAACATTTAATTTAGACTGAATATTAAAAGGTAATAGATTCAATACAATTATTAACAACAAACACTCATATTTTTTCAACATTTGGTAAGCTTTGATTGCTATTATGGTCATGTTTGGCTGCTGGGATTGCATTCCAAGTTTGGTGTAGGACTGAGACATGGATTGACTTCAACCCTTGAGGAAAATGGTACCACCAATTCAACACATGTTTTTTGAAAGATGATGGTTAGTGGGGACACTATGGAATTGGCTGGAACACATAAAAGTCATCACCAATTTTCAGCAGAAATTAGAGAATCCTAATAAAAGGTCGTCCAAAGTTTTTTTAAATAAATAAAATAAAATAAAATAAAATATGAGGACGCGATTTCAAACTTCCCTTATGATCCTATAAGCACCCTCCACCTTGAATAATTTTAAGATTCGTCTTATAATATTTGTTATGTTGGAGTTATCTCACATCGATTGTGGAAGGAGTGAGTGGTCAGTTTATAAGTGTAAAGGAAGTATTGAGCTTCTTTCAACCTCAAAAGCTAGTTCAAAAGGTGAGGCTTTCTCTCACACTTATAAACAGACCACTAGTCCCTTCTACAACCGATATGAGACAATCCCAACATGTTGCTCGTCAATTGACCTAAAACATAGATACAATATTCGATCTCGAAGGACTCTAGATTTGTCTCTACATTTTATATATAAAGTGAAATTTAATGGGAGACTACTATAATTATAATAAGGAAGATTCAAGACTAGGAACAGCCATATCATGTGAAATGAAAGAGAAGTAATAAAGAGACTTGAACCCCGAAAAAAACGTAAAGAAAAAAAAAGTTGTTAAATTCATGACTATCACAAATTCACAAGAAACTAAGAGTTTGGATATTGAGAAATATTGAGATATATTGTGAATAGTAATGAAAAAATAAGTGAAAAATAATAATAAAATATAGTAGTAAAAAATAATAAATAATAATAAAAATTAAGTAAAAAATAATAATAAAATATAGTAAGAAGTATTGAAGTATTCTAAACATCCAAATCCAGTCGATTAATTTATAATAACAACAGGAATTACCATGTGAAAAGCAATAAAGCAGTATATTAAAATCAACCCACCTAACTATTGAAATGTCAAATCAACTTCGCATCAATATTTACGTTACAAGGAATTTGAAATCACTACAGAGAATGATGTTCTTGCCAACCTATAATCATAACTTACTCACACCCATTTCTTTTTACCGGATGAGTTAATTAGGTTTTTAGAATGACCCAATAGCAAAATTAGAATTATTTTATAATTTTAATGAAATTGAGAGTAGTTTTATAATATTGAGATTTGTTTTTAATTAAGCTTTTGGAATGACCCATGATTCATGTATTTGTTGATTGAAAATAAGTTGTGAAATAATTTTAAAAGTTTTATATGTATCATCACTCGAATGTTAAATATAGATTTAGAGCGTGCAAATTTTGAGTAAGCCTTCTGAAAATAAGAAAAATGTATTGACTCATTATTAAAAAATAATGAATTTTTCCAAATGGATATGTTTTTTTATTTTTCAAAAAACTTGCACGAATTGGATGGCAACCCACCCCCACCCACGGCCCTAATTGACTGGTATCCCATCATCCACCATTTGAGTGCCCAATTTTGACCACCAATTTTGTTGAATTTAATTAATTTATTTTTATTTTTAATAGTTATTATGTTTTTCTATAGAAATGATATACTTCATTAAGTAGATAAAAGTTAGCAATCTGCCAATACAACAACAGAGTTCATATATTGATCAACATAACTGATATCAATGATTTCCTTTAATTTTGTGACTGCATCTTTGGCTAAATGGTGAGCCACCATATTAGCCTCTCTCTTAACATGTCTGATTAGCCACTTTACCGTTTGTGCCAAGAGCTTTTTACCATCTGCAATAAGGCTACCAAAAGAGTTAGTTTCCATTTCAATGTATTGTAAAGCTTGTACTACTTGGATAGCATCTTAAGACAAACTTATTCAATCCAAGAGCCTTAGAGAGTCTAACAGCTCCAACCATTCCCCTTGCCTTAGCTCCAACTAGAGAAGTGCAATAGCTCAAAGATTTCCTTTTTATTGCAAGAACATCTCCTTGATAATCTCCGAACACCACACCAATCCCAATCTTAGCATAATTCTCTTGAACAGTAACATCCCAATTGACTTTGCACCACTCAAGCATAGGAGGTTCGCATCTTACCACAATCATAGGAACGGTACTACTACTCCGAGCATGGGTTACAACTACCCTTTGGCAGTCTTCATAGGTTAATTCAGCTTGATCAAAGAGTATATGAAGATGTAAAATAGTACCTTTGTGAATTAGTTTGTTTGTTCTAAGCCATATTGCCCTAGCAGTAATAGCAACCATTTCAAGTAAAGGTTGATCAACAATGGACATAAGTTGTTAAAAAATAACTCCAAAATCATCAGCACAGAAAGAAGATCTCTGAATGGTTTTTCCCGCTAGCATCCAAACATCCTTGGCTGGAGGGCAAGACCACATAATATGGCCAGTTGTTTTAGGTTCTAAGTTACAAACAGGGCACAAATGATCCTTAACTGTAGATAGTTTTGTTATACATGTTCAAGTTAGTAAGATGAGAACCTATGCATTCTCGCTAGAGGAACATCTTAACTGCATTTGGAATACTGTGGGACCAATTTTCTTCCATAGAAAATCATGAGCAAAAACTAAAGAGGCCTCCCCACGAGACATCTTACATTTCCTTAACGATTTACATTTCCTTGCAAGCTGATCTTCACAATTTTCAACACTTACTGGTTGTTAGAGGGTATGGTTGTAACTAATGTATATAAGGGTGTTAGTGTCATTTGTATATTATATATATAAGCTTAAAGATCAATAAAAATATCAGTAGAATTTCTCTCAATATTGACTACATGGTATTAGAGCACTCAGTGTAGTCAGTTGGTAGTGTTGTGTGACAACATTTTTTTTTCAATGCGTTTTCGTGATTGGTGGTTGTTAGTGGTGGTTAGTGGCACTGTGTGGAATCACCGTAACCATCTGTGGTGGTTTGTGGTGTTTTTTGATGGTTTTGTCTTCAGCGTTGGCGACAGGGAGTGGAATAAGCCCATTTTCAATGTGTTTCCGGTGACTTCAAGTGTCAAAGTCACCAGAATACACCTCATCGGCGTTTTCTGTGCATGCCGGTGTGTTTTCAATCGTCATCGGTTGCCGGAGCAACCGTATCTCGCCGGCAAGAAGCTCGGCTTGTGGTGTTTGGTTGCGGGTTTCAATAGAACCCAGTTCTAGACTGGGTATGCCTCAAACCTGGAATAGGAACTTATTCCTATCTGGAATAAGCCCTGTTTGGTAATGGATATAAGGTAAACTTATTCTCGGTTAGGGATAGCATAATCCAATTTTGGTTAGCCGTGAGCCTGGTACAAGCCAGAACCCGAAACAGCCCGGTTCAGGCCCGAAAAAGCTCGGTTCAGGCCCAAAACAGACCGGTTCAGGCCCGAAACAAGCTAATTCAGACCTGATTTTTGCTTATTTAGACCGATTCAGATTAGTTGCACCCGATACAGGCCCAAAATTTGAGTTTTTAATCTAGATTTGTACTTTTCCAGCTTGTATTTTCCAGTTTTTCATCCATATTTCATGTTTTTATGTGAAATCTTTTCTTCTAAGTGAATTGTTGTGATATTTTTGTTTTCCATGGAAACTAAATTTGAATCAGTGTCTCTTGCACCAAATGTTAGTATGCCTATGACTTCGGTGAAGTTAAATGGAAAAAATTATATGTTTTGGTCAAGATCTGTTGAAATGTTTTTGAAAGGCAAAGGTCTTCGTCGTACTCATTTGGTTGATCTAGTTCCTGCTTCGACTAGTTCTACCTTCGCTTAATGGGAGCAAGAAGATGTTTAAATATTGTCTCTGATGTTGACTAGTATTGAGCCTAATATTTGTACAAGCTTAATACATTTTGACACCGCTCAAGAGGTGTGGAGGCATCTCAAACAGATGTATTCGGGTGCTGGAAACATAATTCATATTTATGAGTTGTGTAAACAATTCTTCACGTTGGAACAAAGTGCTTTGGGCTTGGAAGAATATTATTCTCAAGTGATAAGCATATATGAAGAACTCAAAATGTATCAACCTATCATTTCTGATGTTCCAAGTATGCTGAAACAACAGGAAGATTTTAATGTTGTTTGCTTCCTTGTTGGCTTAAAATCTGAGTATGAGTCAGTGCATTCTCAAATCTTGGCAAGTCCACAGCTTCCCTCATTTCCTAATGTATTCTCCCGACTTCAGCAAGTTACATTGTCTTCTTATTAGAGTAATGAGAGATCTACTTTAGTTGCCTCCTATGTTGCTCCTGCTGGGCGTGGAGATCGAAGTGGTAGAGGTGCATGTGGGAGACGTGATAATCGTACTCGAGGTCATAAATCTCGTAAGTGCACCCATTGTGGTCACACTAACCACTCAGTAGATTATTGTTGGGATCTGCATGGTAGGCCATCTGGGTCTGCTAATAAAGCCACTTTCCAAGATGATCCACAATCAACGAGCTCCAATCTAACTCCATAGATGATTAGCATATCCAAGGATGAGTATGATAAGTTTTTGGTTTGCACATAGACGGCTTCATAATCCATAGCAACTCGTGCCCATTTAGATACAGCGTCCGCATGTCTTGTCTCATCTACTCAACATCCATGGATAATTGATTCAGGAGCCAATGAACACTTGACCGATTTTTCTTATTCCTTATCTAAGTTAGATAATATGACATCTCCAAAGAGTGTTACTTTTGCTAATGGTTCTCTTGCTAAAGTTACAGGCATTGGATCCACTAACCTCACCGATTCTATATCCTTGTCATTTGTTTTATACGCTCCTAGTTTTCCCTTTAGTTTACTATCCATGAGTAAAATTACTCAAACTCTTCAATGTTCCGTGACCTTTTATCCCTCTGTATGTATCTTTCAGGATCTCAAGACGGGGAAGAAGATTGGTATGGGGCATGAAGCTGGTGGTCTATATTGCCTTGATGTCAAATAGTCACCTACTCGAGCCCTCACAGCCTTATCATCTGCTTTTGAATGGCATTGTCGTCTTGGACATCCATCACTTTCTGTTTTGAAACGCCAAGTTAGGAGTCTTGAAAATGTGTCTCCTTTTTCTTGTGAAGCATTTCAGCTTAGCAAATACCATCGTGTGTCTTTTGTACCTCGAGTTGATAATCGAGCTTCTAGTCCTTTTGAATTGGTTCACTCTGATAAATAGGGACCAATTAACATTGTATCAAACAAGTTTTAGTATTTTGTTACATTTGTTGATGACTATTCTCGTATGACATGGTTGTTTTTTATGAAGGCACGATCTGAACTTTTTTCTATATTCAAAGTCTTCCGGAAAGAAATTAAAATTCAATTTAGACAAAAAGTTCAAGTCTTGCGTTCTGACAATGCTAAAGAGTATCAATCCAATTCCTTTATTACTTAAGTAATAAAGGAATTGTCCATCAAACTTCATGTTCTTATACACTCCAACAAAATGGAGTGGCTGAACGCAAAAATCACCATTTGTTAGATGTAACCCGAGCACTTTTACTACACATGCATGTTCCTAAACACTTTTGGAGTGATGATGTTTTTACTGCATGTCACCTTATTATCCGTATGTCCTCATTAGTCCTCGATGGTTCCTCTCCCTTCTCCATCTTGTACCCTTCTTCTTCACCTTTTTCTATCCCTCCAAAAATCTTTGGGTGTGTTTGCTATGTTCATAATCTTGGCCCAGGTTTTGATAAGCTTGATCCACGTGTTACTAAGTGTTTGTTTGTTGGTTATTTTCGGACTAAAAAAGGATATCTTTGCTATAGTCTTGCTCTTAGACGTTACTTCACTAGTGCTGATGTCATCTTCTTTGAGTCCATACCTTATTTCTCAAAAACATCTTTGGTTGGTGAGTGTGATTCTCTACCATTACCTACCCTTACCCTTTCTCCTACACACTCACCCAATTTTACCCAACCCTCCTCAGTGCCTTCCCTTGTTCCTTTACAGGTGTATTCGCATCGCTTGCAACCCCCAGCTCTCATGCCTCCACCAACTTGTCTCCATCTTCAGATCTTGGGTTACCTACTGCTTCAGACTCTCCACCTACTACTTTCCAAAAAGGTACTCGCTCTTGTGTTACTCAACATCCGATTAGCCAATATGTCTCTTTTTCATGCCTTATCTCCATCATTTTCATGTTTTACTTATCAACTCTCAAAACTTTCTGTTCCTAAGACTGTTCAGGATGCTTTATCTGATTTGGAATGGAGGACTGCTATGGAAAATGAAATGGATGCTCTTCACCATAATTGGACATGGGATCTTGTCCCTCTACCACCTGGTAAACACCCTGTTGGTTGTAAATGGGTATATACCATCAAATTTCACCCTGATGGTTCTGTGGAACGTCTGAAAGCTCGCTTGGTTGCTAAGGGTTACACCCAAACTTATGGCATTGATTATGACGAGACTTTCTCCCCGGTTGCCAAAATTTCTTCTGTTCGAGTATTGATCTCCCTTGTTGCTAATTTGGATCGGCTTATGGCGACTTAAATGAGGAAGTGTATATGGAGCAACCACCTGGGTTTGTTGCTTAGCGGGAGTATCGAGGTACTTTGTGCAAGTTAAAGAAGGCATTATATGGTTTGAAACAATCTTCTCGAGCATGGTTTGGGAGGTTCTCTGAAGCTGTATTGACATTTGGTCTTCATAGATGCCAAACAGATCACTCGGTATTTCACCTGCATAGTGATGCAGGTCATATCTTGTTGGTTGTATATGTGGATGACATTGTAATTATTGAAAGTGACTCAGTTGGAATTGCCAGGCTAAAACAATTTCTATACGATCAGTTTTAGAAAAAAGACTTGGGCAAACTTAGATACTTTCTTGGAATTGAAGTCGGTAGATCAAAGAAAGGTATTAACCTATCTCAAAGAAAATATGTACTTGACCTTCTGGAAGAAATTGGCATGTTGGGTGCACGACCCATTGACACATATTGGGAGTTGTTTGGAGATCCAAGTCGGTATTAAAGACTTGTTGGTAAATTGAATTATCTTACTATTACTAGACCTAATATCTCTTATGCCGTGCGTGTCGTCAGCCAATTTCTACAGATGCCCAGGGTCTTACATTGGGATGCTATAATTCATATTCTTCATTACCTTAAACGGTCTCCTGGCATTGGATTGTTGTATAGATCAATTAGACATTTTAGAATTGAAGCTTTTTCAGATAATGATTGGGCTGGATCTCCTTCAGATAGAAGATCAAGTATTGGATATTATACCTTTGTGGGTGGTAACTTGGTTACGTGGAAGAGTAAGAAGCAAAGAGTAGTAGCTCGGTTTAGTGGAGAAGCTAAATACAGAGCAATGACTTACACAACTAGTGAGCTGACATTGTTGCAACACTTTCTTCAAGAGATTGGGTTTCCAGCTTCTGTCCCTCTTCAGTTACTTTGTGATAACCAAGTTACAGTGCTTATTGCATTTAATCCTGTTTTCCATGAGAGGACTAAACATATTGAGATTGATTGTCACTTCATCCGGGATAAAATACTAAGTGGTGACATTTTTATACCATTTGTGAAGTCTGCTGATCAACTTGCAGATATATTTTTCAAACCATTGTATTGTAAACGGTTAAAGCTTATTTGTTTCAAACTAGATTTATATTATATATATGCACCAGCTTGAGGGGGAGTGTTAGAGGGTATGGTTGTAACTAATGTATATAAGGGTGTTAGTGTCATTTGTATATTGTATATATAAGCTTAAAGATTAATAAAAATATCAATAAAATTTCTCTCAATATCGACTACACTGGTAAAGAAAAAAAAAGTTGTGCATCTACCTCATCAAAAATATCATTGACCAGTTGAGTATTCCACCATCCAGTCTCTAGATCAACAAGATTAGCTACCCTTACATCCTCATGAAGTGTCCTAACAGGAGATTGGATTCTACATGATTTCTCTCCATTTGTTTTTCCATATCTTAATGTTCTGCCCATTGCTAGCATGCCAAATAAGACCTTCATGGAGTAAGGCCATTGCTGCTCTCATGCTTCTCCAAGCAAATGATGGTCTAGATCCCATACTAGAATTGCAAAAAATTAGTAGTAGGGAAGTATTTGGCGTGAAAAATCCTGGATGACAAAGACTCTACATGTTTTAGCAATCTTCATGCTTGCTTAGCTAAAAGAGTTTTGTTAAAGAATTCAAATCATGAAAACTAAGACCTCATTGCCCCTTCCCATAACTCAGTGAATTTCAGCTCTTCTAATGTATTTTATTGTGTTAGTGCTGGGATCTCTTATAAAAATTTAGCCATCATGCAATTTAGTCTAGTACACAAAGCCTTGGGTAACAAAAACACACTCATTGTGTAAGTTGTTATAGCTTGTACCATAGCTTTGGCGAGGATTTCCCTCCCAGCCTGTGATAAAAAATAAAAAATTAAAATTAAAATTAATTTCCAGCTGTCCATCCTTCTAGTAACTCTCTCTAATATACTCTGAAAAGCCTACACCTTTGATTTACCAACAAGACAGGTAGCCCAAGGTATTTATCAAAGCTGGTTGAGGCTCTAAGCCTAACACTAGTCATAAGTTGTCTAAGCAATATACTTGTAGTTTAACTGAAAAAAGAGAAGTCTTCTCTCTATTAAGTTATTGACCAGATGCTCCTTCATACAAGGCAAGGCTCTGATTTAGTCTGGCCTATTCAATTATATTGGCTCTACAGAATAGCAACCTATCATTTGCAAAAAATAAGTAATTTACTTTAAGTGACCCTCGAGCTATAGGAGCTCCAAAAATGAGGCCTCTCCTCTCAAAATAGTGAAGTTGATTACTCAGAACTTCTATACAAAGGATAAAAAGGTATGGAGATATATGATAGCTTTGTCTTAAGCCACATTGAGGCTTGAATACTTTTTGTGGAACACCATTGACAAGAATGGAGAAAGAGGAAGATGTTACACACTTGATTCCTTGAATATCAACTGCAGGAAATGACTATCAAAACCCATTTTCAACATAGCAGCTCTAAGAAAATCTCATTCCATTCTGTCATAAGTTTCGCTCATGTCAAGCTTTAGTGCCATATATATTTTCTTCCCTTTAATCCTGGTATGCATAGTGTGTAATGTCTCATATGCAGCCAAAATATTATCGGTTATGAATCTATCAAGAATAAAAGCACATTGATTTGCATAAATAATATGTGGGAGAATAAACGTCAACCTTTTTGCAATTACCTTAGTAACAATCTTGTGAAGAACATTGCACATACTAATAGGTATGAAGTTAGTAACCTTTTGTAGGTTGTTGATCTTTGAGATCAAAGTTAAATATGTGAAGTTAATTGCTTCAGGACTTGCATTTGATTTTAATATAGAGAGAATTGCAGCACTTAACTCTGGCCCTATCACATGCCATAATTTTAGGTAAAACCATGCTGCAAAACCATAAGGGTCATGTGCTTTCGAAGGACCCATCTGAAATAGTGCTTTTTCCATCTGTTCCACATAATAGGGTTTTAATAGAGTAACATTTATTGTTGGAGTCACTCTCGAGTCAACTGCTTGCAAACATTTTCACAGGTTTTGATGTAGAAAATAGGTATTGAATATCTCATGAAAGCTTCTCCTATATCTATGGAGGCAATATGATTACAAGCATCTGCATCCCTAACTCGTGAGGTATGATTTCTTTTTCTCCTCTAAGTTGCACAGTGATGATAGTACTTAGTTTTATGATCCCCATTCTGTAGCCAAGTCATTTTAGCTTGTTGTTTCCACTTAAGATCTTCATTGACCAAGATGCCATCTATTTCATTTATGACAATCTTGAGATCTCTAGCAATATCTGCATTCAATGACTACTACAATTGGGCCATTGTAAAATTTTTTGCTATAAAAGCTTATTAGTATCTTGTTTCTTACCTTTTGTGACGCCCCCATATTCCGCTTGGGATCGAATGGACATCTAAAGCGTTGAGACATGCAATACATGGTTACCTGCTCCCATTCATGACATATAAGATGCAATGTTCCTAACATGCATCTAGCATTATGCAATATTCGTAGCGGATAATTTTTTTTTCTTGAGCAATACTATGCACCAAACTTATAATATCTCAAATAGTTAAATTGTAACCAAGCATACTTAACAAAATAAACATCCACGATTTTAGTATGAGTCTTAGAAGACTATAACCTCAAAAACATGGGAGACCAGACTCTATATTTACATTACCAAAAAATACTATTGAGGAAGTTCGTCGAGTAACTCGTGTAACTCGACTAACGAGGCCAGAATACTGTCCAAAAACTAACTATAGAAGCTGTAAGCTCCATGTCGTTTCTGTGGCGTCTAGTCAACCTCATTCAGTCTACCAATGTTCGCTCCCTGCACTGATCCTGACACATCGCCTACCATTCGGAGGGAATGGTAGTTGGACTACCATGGTGAGATTTGATTACAAATCTTAATAAGTTAACAGGAAACTCCCACACAGGTTAATTATGAATGCATGACAGTAAAAGCATGAATGCATAATTAAAGTTGTAAGTAAGCATATCATAACTTGACATATAGCATGACATAACATGAACTTAAATGTGAACTGAATTTGACTTAACATGACATGAACTTGAGCTTAAAACATAACATGGACTAGCAACATAACATGAATGTGAAACTTGAAACATAACATGGACTTGAAATATAGCATGAACGTGAACATGCATAACATAAATATGAACTTGAACTTAACATAAACATAAACCTAAGCATAACATGACATAAACGTGAACTTGAGACATAATGTGAACGTGAACATAACATAACATGAACGTGAACTTGAAAATAACATGTACGTGAACATAACATGACAGAAATGTGAACTTGAAATATAACATGAACATGAACATAACATAACATGATCGTGAACTTGAACATATCATAAACATGAACATAACATGATATGAACATGAACTTGAAACTTAACGTGAACATGAATATAACTTAACATGAACGTGAGCTTGAACATATCATAAACATGAACATAACATGATATGAACATGAACTTGAAACTTAACGTGAACATGAACATAACTTGTACGTGAGCATAACATAACATAACATGAACTTAATCTGAAACTTGTCTTAACGTGGACTTGATCTAAAACTTATTCTTATCTCATGGGGTCACCATGATTGCTTATTCTTAACTTCTTGACATGAACTTGGAATCTTATTCAATAGACTTAATTAATAACGTGCCATATGGGTGCTACAGGGGTCCCCTAGAGCCGTGTGTCCCTGCTGATTACCGCATCACAACATATGTATCTACACCAGCTGTGAATGCATTAATACTTACTCCACAGTTGTCGTGGCCCCACGTATTCTACGTGTCACAATTGCTGTGTCTCACGTAGTGTATGCTCCATAGTTGTTGTGACCCCATACTTCATGCTCCACAATTGTTGTGACCCCATGAATACACGTAAAATAAAATATTGCACCATTGGCGTTAGTGCCTGGTGCGCTCCGGTGACCAGTTAATTAGGCCCAATTCGTAACCTGTTGACTATACTTCGTCAACCTAGGAAATTTCACACCTATTTAGACACTCCAGCGTGAACAAAGGAGTTTCACTAGGATATTACCCCATCCTAACACTTAGGGTCGTGATTGACATGAATAACTTAACTTGAACGTGATCTGAAACTTGACTTAACATAAACTTGATCTGACTTCTTTACTTAACATGACATACTTACAATGGTGAATATTACATGATATGACATGCATGTAACATAAGTCATATTTAACATGGCATACTTATAGCACATAACAATACGTGATAGAATAAATTGTGTAATAGATAAATATTCATGACATAATAAATCATGCATAACAAATAAACATGTAATGACGTAGCATGGCATGACATATATGATAACATACATACATAAATCGTAGTTCCCTTACCCATCATACATACACAGTAAACTAATAGTAAGTTAGAAGCTAACTTACCTCGATCGTCGTGTTCTACAAGAATAAGACGCAAAACATGAGGAATTGTAAGAAGTCATTCTAAAAGTTAGAAATTTAATTACAAACAATTAGAAATATGAAAACAAGCTAAATTAGAGTAAAATTATCATTTTACCCTCTACATGTGAAAAAATGACCATTTTACCCCTAAAATAAGGATTTCACATCCTAATTCCAAAAATTTTCAAAATTTACATTTCTTATGTAAATTTTGTCATAAACTCAAATATTAACTCAGAAAGATTTAAAATGAATCACAACTATGGAAAGCACACTATGGTTAAAATATACATAGGCTATTTTTCTTGATTTTTGTTGCAATTCCTTCCAACTTCAAAACTCATGCTTAAACCAAAATTTTGCAACAAAGATCTTCCTATTCTAAGTTTACAATCATACTTAAAACATCCATTTAGAAAAAACTAATAATCAACACCAAACTTTTTGTAAAATGATCCAAACACTTAATCACAAGCTTTGACCCTAAATTAAAATATCTCCAAGAATTCCAAAAATCAAATCTTACTTCTGACATATTCATAACATCATCCTAACATCAACCATGCTTTAAATCATCAAACTAAAGTCACCAAAATCATAAAATAACACTTGGAGTTTTTGGTTTTACACTTAGCCTAAAAACATAAACTTTTTCCTTAACTAGCTTTGATAAATCTCTTGATCAAAATGGCTTAAGAAGGTGAGATCTTCGAAATAAAGCATCACATGGTTTAAGAATGTGTCTTAAATAGGATCTAACCATAAAACTTAAAATCACATGGCTAAAAATCAATAATACATGGATCTAATCCAAAAACATCAAATCTTAGGCCTAATCGAAATCCTCTTGCATAGAAAAATCATATCTTTGAAACTAATGCTAAATATCTTCAAAATAACATTCTAAAATGAAAATAAGAGACTTAGGATCATCATAGAAAAATATCAAAGCCTTTAGAGTAAGATCAAACCTCGAAATATTCAAACTTTCTCCAAATAAAAACTGTTTTGCCACTTCCAGTTTTCAAGTTTCTAGATCTAAGAAAATCTATCATCAAAAGCTTTAGTCATGCAACAAAACCTCAATGAATAGTCTTAAACACATGTTAAGAACACTCCATAAAATTTTCGGACCAAGATATGTCCATTAGCTTGGTCAAGAATGACCTTTCCATGGTTAAAAATTCATTTGACCGACCAAATGACCATGGAATGATACGAATAATACATCTAAGGAATTCTATACTCAAAGAGTAACAACTTTTATGAAGGAGTCGTTGTGTGAAAATACTTACAAATGGTCGAAAAGCTCCACGAAAAAAGACCCAGAAATCTGCCCGAGAGAGCTCTTTTGGGTTTCTCTCTAAGAACGGGGTGAAGAAGTGATGAAAGGGAAGTAAGTGTGTCTTGCACGACTCAAGACTTCTGTAGGGGGAAGATATGGAATTGAATGACCATTGATTGGAGGTAGCTATGTGACATAAAGTGGAGAATAGAGAGGGGAAAGGACTGCCTGCAGAAGCTGTGAGGATGGAGGTTGATGGGGTGGGTTTCTCCATCTCATCAAGCATATTGGGTGCAGCCAAGGGCAGTGAATGGTCTGCCATGTGGGGAGGAAACTTCTCCAGCCTTGCCAAGGTGGCCAAATTCTGGGCCTTGGTGGGCCTCAACCAAGTGGGCTTCAATTTGAGGTTTAAAGGGGGTTTGGTTAGGGTTTGAGATGCTTCAACCTCAAATCCAATTTTTCTTGGCCCAATCAAATTTCCAAGGTAAAAGGTTGGATAAAGAGTCATAAAAGAATTTGAGAAATTAATAGCATATGGAAGTGATTTAATCAAGTGATTAAACACAATGCTAGAAATTGGATCAAAAAGGGTTTGAAGGCCAACTTTAGGGTTTGGGGAAACCGTTTAGGGTTTCGGTTTCAACCAAGTTTTTGGGGTTTCATATGGATTCCAACCATTTAGGGTTTCACTAGGGTTGAAATCCCTCCTAAAAAAGGATTTCGTCCTCGAAATCAACGCTAGTACAAACATAAAACACCACCAATAGAAGATGTTGCTTACCAAAACTACTGTCCATCACTGGATGTATCGTCACTGGTCGTATCCGGTGGAGGTGCATCGATGTCCAACGGCATGGCATGTTGAGGTAAGTAGTAGAACATGTTGTCCTCTTAATCATAGACCACATTGTAAAAAAGACCTTAGTTGGCGGCCGCACGAACTCTTCATCACCGTTTTCTGGCTCCTAACCCCTCTATTAGCAAACGTCCGTGGTGAGTTGATGACATAGATGATCCTGATGTTGCGGGCTCAGTGTTGGCAGCTGTGGCACGCTCTTTTGCTGCTCTGCTGGACTCAGCTCCATCCCGTGTTGTCCTCACTTTGAAGCTATTCCATTCTAACCACGTAGTCGAGTGAAGCGGCGGGTAACATTCTTCATGAGGTAACTCCTTCCTCTCGTAGTCCACACTAATCTTATCTATAACGATCACAAAGGTTATTGCCTAAACTTAACAAGTTCTAGACTAACCTTCTAGGATACTAAATCCTTGCTTAAGTGAAATCACTTATTTCCTTAATGCTCAAAGAGTTACTCACCATAGATATATATATATATATATTTATATATACATACCACTAAATTCTACCAGTCCTTAACTTTCTCACTCTAATCAAAATTGTACTAGAACCCTTCCACAAAGTAGGTCAAGTCATACCGACATACTCTTTAAATCTAAAACTTCAAGTATTTGTGCAATTCGATTTCGAAGAATTTAATCCATACACAACTGAATTTACTTTCTCTATTTCCTCAGGGAAACCTGTATGCCTAGGACTAGCTTACTATTTTATAATTAAAAAGAATCATTCCTCCTCCTAGGTGACACCTTGATAAACAATTAGCTATTAACCTAAACTCAAGGCTTTCTCTCTTATGATTGGCATAGCTCATCTATCCATCATGAGCTGTCTCTTATTCTGACTCTAAATAGAAGGATATGTTCCTAGTGTTCATGTAAATCTTCAAGACTAAGATTTTACTTCCCATATATTGGTCTCCAATGTAAGGGCAATCTATGTCTCCACAAACACAGTGCTTCACAAAAAACCATTTAATGGCGGCTGGATAAAACTACTATCATAAATGAATCCTCCTAAGGCCAAAGGTTGTTCCAAATACTTTACTCTTCCGAAAACAAATACCATTGGGTCCTCAAAATCAAAACAACTCCAAATACACAGAATACAATTCCTCAACCTTTAATATCGTTCCTCGTACTACTGAAAGGCATAATATATCTACACTGGTATGAACAGTAATACTCCTAATGAGAATTGTTACTCTTATCAACTGGGTAACAATTCGACTTCCGAACGGAACTCTCGTGCAAAACCACAATCACCAACAACAAGGACTCACTTAAATCCAACAGCGTACAAGTTACAAACCTCAATAACTTATCATTACCCAAAATAATAGTAATGCACTAATATCATCAATTGCAATCCAATCAAATTTAACTAAGCTTAACAATATAGAGGTCCTAGTAAAATACTAGTGATGACACCAGCTCCTTCAGTTCCAACGGAGTTAGCATCTATGCCTCCCTGAGTGACAACTTACAATCTAATGGTAAGTGCACTTGCTGCTGTTGCTAATGTCTAAGCATGCCAGTCAACAGGCGTACAGCTTCAACTAATCCTCCATCCATCGGGGGACTTAGATTTTCTTGATTGACTTCTCTCTCAAGGTTCCAAGGTATCTTACCACGAGTCATGTGTCACTTCTCGAAACACACAAGTCCACTTATAAAAACCCCATATTATCTCTTATACTTCAAGAAATTCAAGCCTAATGAAGACTAAAATTTCAAGCCTAGTATTTGGTGCATTTCCTAAGGACATGTGGATTTACAACCCAGAGACGTATTGCTCTGATACCACCTTGTGACACGCCCAAATTCTGCTTGGGATCAAACGGACATCTGAAGCGTCATGACATGCAACACAAGGTTACCTGCCCCCATTCGTGACATATAAGATGCAATATTCCTAACATGCATCTAGCATTATGCAATATTCGCAGCGGATAATTTTTTTTTGAGCAAATACTATGCACCAAACTTATAATATCCCAAATAGTTAAATCATAATCCAAGCATACTTAACAAAATAAATATTCATGATTTCAGTACGAGTCTCAGAAGACTGTTATCTCAAAAACATGGGAGGCCAGACTCCATATTTACATTACCAAAATACACTATTGAGGAAGTTCATCGAGTAACTTGTGTAACTCAACTAACGAGGCCAGAATACTGTCCAAAAACTAACTAGGTGATTGAGTTGAAATATTGCATATTTTAGCTATTTAAAACCAATGTATTTCAATTGCTTCGTGACATTATTATTGGTTTTAGATGGAAAAATAGTTAATAAGTATAAATACGAGTCGTGATTTTTAATTGATCAATATCATGTTTATGCTTAATTTTATAACTATGATTTAATTAGATAATATTTCTTTACATATATAATATATTTTTGATAATCTTTTTATTTCCTTTTAATTTATTTTTGAGTGTTATTTTTATCTCCTTTTTTTCAGCTTAAATAAAATTCACATGAAATCTAGTTGGAATTATGGACCAAAAGTGCTTGCTAATTGAGAGGAAACATAAAGAAATATGCAGAAGATAAACAAAGAGAAGGAAGGAAATGTGGACTTGATCAGATGAAAAAGATACAACATGAGGATGACTTTCCTAATTGGGATGTTCATAAATACACGCGATGAAGAAAATAATTCGGTGGACAGCACATGCAAAGTGAAAGTCATAGAAGGAGGCTGAAAGTGAAAGCAGGTGTGGAAAACGAAAAACAAAGAAAGCAAGAAATAAGGGATAAGAGGAGAGAGCCGAAAGAAAAAGAGAGGTTTTACGGAAAGCAAAGAATAAAAAGAAAATAAACACAGGTTTTCGTTTGGGGTCAATTTTTACGGAAAGCTGAGAGCATTTTAGGCTTGTATTCTTCTTCAACTAGGACGGATGATTTGAACGAAAATCACGAAGGCAACGTCAAAGTCATAGAAGAGGGCTCGAAGAGTGTTTACAGACAGGGAAGCTTATGGAGGAGAAGAAAATAAATAGAGACTAGGAGGGGAACGAAAAGGGGAGTACAGGAGGAGGCCTTTCTCTGGTCTTTGACGGATAGAAACAAAACTTGTGAGAGAGGAAAGAAACGGAAGGGATTTTACGTTGGTTTGGACACTTTGAGCTCTGTTTTGAGAGCAAAGAAACAGAGCAGCAGGAGATTTCCATTTTCGTTTTGAGGAGGACGTTGGATACGAAACAGAAAGAGCTGTTGGTGTTGATGTAAAACAGCTGGGACCTTGGGAAGCATTGGGTGACGCTCTTCATCTGGGGTAGAGAAGCTGGAAGACGGGGCTTTGGACTTCAGCTACGAGACCTGGAGACGCTTACGGAGAGAGCTTTGGACTGCCAAAGTGCAGGTATTCATTTTTTGTTTGGAACGGAAGGAAAGCAAGGCTGGGAACGTGACTAAGTGAAGGGGCTAGCAAAGGCAAGAACTGATTTTTCTGGGCTAAGAGAGTGAGACGTAGAGCAGCAGAATGGAGGAGCTGGTTTGCAGTTTTGGTGGACGCCGAACGAAACTCTAGTTATTTACGGAACGGAGAGGGAGTTTTTAACTCTTATTTTCTGTTCACCTTTATGTTCTTGTATTGTTTTATTGTGTTTTATTTTAATATCATCATGAAAAATGTTTATTTAATTTTCATCACACTTATGATGAACATGGTTGGCTAAATTTTCATACTAAGGTTAGAGGTGGAGTTTAATGATTTAAACATTGTTTTCGGATCAACTTAAAATTTATTTTGTGAGCTTGATCGATTGAATGATTTTATTATTGGATATTTTGATTATCTATATATTTATCTTGATTCATTGTGATTTTCGAATATAATGAATGCTTGAGGAATCCCTGTGATATTCAAATAGATTTGTGAATGTTTTAATCATCAATCGTTCATGCTCAATCATTAGTGAATATTTTTTCTTGATCTTAAATGTTAAATCTTCCAATTAAACGGAATCATTATTCTAATTTAATTGAAGTAATTCAATAGGAAACAATATTTTAAATTATTAAACGGATCCTCAAAACCTTAGTCTTTCTCCATATCAATTCATTTTATCATTTTCTTTTTATTCAGTTATTTCAAAAATCATTATCTCAGTAATTTCATTTTATATTCAATCTCACGTCTCTTTTAGTATTTTCTTTTCATTTGTTTGAGTTTATTTTCTTTATCACATAAGTCAATCCCTGTGGATTCGACCCTGTAAGGTACTACACCTGTATACTTGCAGGTAAAACTGCACTAAATTTTTGCTTCATTAGTTTGAGTCAAAGTTTAGGCGCAACACTAGGGAAGCTATAAGCTCCGCATCGTGTCTGCGGCATCTAGTCAACCTCTTTCAGTCTACCAATGTCTGCTCCCTGCTCTAATCCTGACACATCGTCTACCATTAGGGGAGAATGGTAGTTGGGACTATCATGGTGAGATTTGATTACAAATCTCAGTAAGTTAACAGGAAACTTCCACACAGGTTAATGATGCATGCATGGTAGTAAAACATGAATGCATAATTAAAGTTGTAAGTAAGAATAACATAACTTGACATATAGTATGGTATAACTGACATAATCTGAACTGAAATGTGAACTGGACTTGACTTGACATGACATGAACTTGAACTTATAATATAACATGGGCTAGCAACATAACATGGACTTGAATCATAGTATGCATGTGAACATGTATAACATAAACATGAACTTAAATTTAACATAAACCTTAGCATAACATGACATAAACGTGAACTTGAGACATAATGTAAATATGAGCATAACATAACATGAACGTGAACTTGAACATAACATGACATGAATGTAAACTTGAAACATAACGTGAACATGAACATAATATAACATGAACGTGAGTTTGAACATAACATAAACATGAACATAACATGATATGATCATTTACTTGAAACTTAACATGAACATGAACATGAACATGAACATGAACATAACATAACATAACATAACATGAACTTAATCTGAAACTTAATCTTATCTCATGGGGTCACCATGATTGCTTATTCTTATCTCATGGGGTTAACCATGATTGCTTATTCTTAACTTTTTGACATGAATTTGGAATCTTGTTCAATAAACTTAATTAATAACGTGACCATATGGGTGCTACACGGTTCCCTTTAGCCGTGTGTCCCTGCCGATTACCGCATCACAACACATGTATCTACACCAGCTGTGAATGCGTTAATACGTACTCCACAGTTATTGTGGCCCCACGTATTCTACGTTTTACAATTGCTGTGTCACAATTGAGTTAACATAAACTCGATCTGACTTCTTTACTCAACTCGATCTGACTTCTTTACATAACATGACATATTTGTAATGGTGAATATTACATGATATGACATACATGAAACGTGTGGCATACTTAACATGGTATACTTATAACATATAGTAATACGTGACAGAATAGATTGTGTAACAGATAAATATTCATGACAGAATAAATCATGCATAATAGATAAACATGTAATGACGTGGCATGGAAAGTCATATATGATAACATACATACATAAATTGTAGTTCCCTTACCCATCATACATACACAGTAAACTCATAATAAGTTAGAAGCTAACTTACCTCGAACGTCGCATTCTACAAAAATAAAGCACGAAACATGAGGAACTGTAAGAGGGTATTTTAAAAGTTAGAAATTTAATTACTAACAATTAGAAATGTGTAAAAGAGACAACTTAGAGTAAAATTGCCATTTTACCCTCTACATATGGGAAAATGACCATTTTACCCCTAACTTAACGATTTCACATCCTAACTTCAACAATTTTTAAAATTTACATTCCTCATGTAAATTTTGTCCTAAACTCAATATCAACTCAAAAAAATTTAAAACAAATCACAACTATGAAAAACACACTATAGGCGAAACATCCATAGACCATTTCTCTTGATTTTTGTTGCAATTCCTTCAACCTTCAAAACTCATTCTTAACCCAAAATTTTGCAACAAAGATATTTCTATCCTAAGTTTAAAACTATACTTAAAACATCCATTTAGAAAAACTTAATAATTGACACCAAACGTTTTGTAAAAAGATCCAAACCCTTGAATCACAAACTTTGACCCTAGATCAAAACATCTCCAAGAATTCCAAAAAAAAAAAAAAAATCTTACTTCTAACATATTCATAACATCATCCTAAGATCAACCATGATTTAAATCATCAAAATAAAATCACCAAAATCACAAAATAACACTTGGAGTTTTTGGTTTTATACGTAGTTCAAAAACAGAAACTTTTTCTCAACTAGTTTTGATCAATCTCTTGATCCATGGCTTACAAAGATGAGATCTTCAAACTAAAACATCACATGGTTTAAAAATTTGTCTTAAATAAGATCCAACCATCAAACTTAAAATCACATGGCTAAAACTCAATTAAACATGGATCTAACCCAAAAAATCAAATCTTAGGCCTAACCGAAATCCTCTTGCATAGAAAAATCATATATTTAAAAGTAATACTAAATATCTTCAAAATAATATCCTAACATGAAAATAAGAGACTTAGGATCATCATAGAAAAATATCAAAGCCTTTATAGTAAGATCAAACCTCGAAATATTCAAACTTTCTCCAAATAAAAACTATTTTGCCACTTCTAGTTTTTAAGTTTATAGATCTAGGAAACTCAATTATCAAAAGCTTTATTCATGCAACAAAACCTCAATAAGCACTCTTAAACATATGCTAAAAACACTCCATAAAATTTTCGGACCAAGATATGTCCATTATTTTGGTCAAAAACTCCAAAACAAAACATACTCTCCAGTTTCATGCCTAGAATGACCTTTCCATGGTTGAAAATACTTTTGACTGACCAAATGACCATGGAATGATACTAATAGTATATCTAAAGAAACTATACTCAAATAGGAACAACTTTTATGAAGGAGTTATCATGTGAAAACACTTACAAAGGGTCTAAAAGTTCCATGCAAAAAGACCAAGGAATCTACCTAAGAGAGCTCTTTTGGGTTTCTCTCTAAGAACGGGATGAAGAAGTGATTAAATGAAAAGAAGTATGTCTTGAATGACTCTATAATTCTGTACAGGGAAGATATGGACTTGAATGACCATTGATTGGAGGTAGCTATGTGACATAAAGTGGAGAATAGAGAGGGGAAAGGACTGCTTGCAGAAGCTGTGAGGTATGGAGGTTGATGGGGTGGGTTTCTCCATCTCATCAAGGCACTATTGGGTGCAGTCAAGGGCAGTGAATGGTCTACCATGTGGGGGAAGAAATTTCTTCAAGAAGTTTTGCCAAGGTGGCCAAATTCGTGGGCCTTGGTGGGCCTCAACCAAGTGGGCTTTAATTTGAAGTTTAAAGGGGGTTTGGTTAGAGTTTGAGATGCTATCAAGTCCAAATCTAATTTTTCTTGAC
Source organism: Carya cathayensis (assembly GCA_011037825.1). Lineage (NCBI taxonomy): Eukaryota > Viridiplantae > Streptophyta > Magnoliopsida > Fagales > Juglandaceae > Carya > Carya cathayensis. The sequence goes on from QGSO01000209.1 coordinate 1,181,652, forward strand.
CCAATCAAATTTCCAATGTTTAAAAGGTTAGATAATGATGTCATAATAAGGATTTGGGAAATTAATAGCATGTGGAAGTGATTTAATCAAGTGATTAAACACAATGCTAGAAATTGGATCAAAAAGGGTTTGAAGGCCAACTTTAGGGTTTGGGGAAACCGTTTAGGGTTTTGGTTTCAACCAAGCTTTTGGGGTTTCATATGGATTCCAACCATTTAGGGTTTCACTAGAGTTGAAACCCTCTTTGATCTGGCTCAATTTGGTTGATTAGATGGAAAATGTTTTACTTAGTGGCATGATCTCACACCTTGATTTCCTTCACAACTCCATCTAATGGTTCTTCTTTATGCCAAATGTCTAATACTATTCATTATGTGTGGCTAAGATCTTCCAAGTGTCCAAATAAAACTTTTCTAACCTAATTTGGACATTCCACACTATGATTTTGAAAACACTGCACTTAGTACGCTTATCGAGGTTACTATTCACTCCCGAAAAACGCATAATAAACTTAGTATTGAAAAATCCAAAATATTCATATTAACCTACGGTGAAAATCGTTTACCAAGACTTAACCCCGAAGTGCCCCTAAAAATAAATTCATAGTTTCGAACAACCGTTTCATCCAAAATTATGAAAATGTGTTATTGCGCCATAAAATCCTAAATATTCAACTGAGTCTAGTGGCGTAGACTATAACGTATTATGACACTTCTAATCATCTCAAACAATTAAAATCGCATTTCTGGTACCATAGTCAGTGATAACACTGATTATGTTGACAGACTAAAACCTTTGCAATTAGCCGATTCGTGAAAACTTACAGAGTTTTCACGAGGTTGCTCAAGTCTATAGAAATTCTATCATTGAATTTCTAGCAGGCTGTTACAGATTTCTTGGTAGTTAAAGCCCCATCATCCTATAATTCCATATTGGGAAGCCCAACTTTGAATGATTTGAAGGTTGTCACTTCTATCTACCACTTAAAAATGAAGTTCCCAACAGAGACATGCATTGGTGAAGTTTGAGAGGAACAAATCCTGGCATAAGAATGCTACTTATAAGAACTCAAAGCAGGGGTGCCAGTCGTATGTGTCCCGGAAAGGTTGAAAGGGAAACCGCCACCCCCACCGTTAATTGTGGCTTGCCAGGACATAGAAGTTAGAGACGAGAACAATCTAATGCAAGCAAAGACAAATGAGCCTCTAGAGGTAGTAACACTACACCCAGATCAACCGAATGCCACGACGCGTGTGGGAAGAAGGCTCCCCCTTAATATAGGGAGGCGCTAAAATAACCGTTGATAAAATATAGAGACGTATTCGCTTGGAGTCATGAAGACATGCCAGGAATTGACAATGTCGTCGTGTAGCACAGACTATGTGTTGATCCAACAACAAGAAAGATATGCCAAAAAAAGAGAACCTTCAATATAGAGAAGTGCACAGCCATAGCCAAGGAGATAGATCGCCTCCTAGCTGTGGGATTTATAAGGGAAACATACTATCCAAAGTGGCTCTCCAACATGGTATTGATTAAGAAAGCAAATAGAAAATGGAGGATGTGGGTGGATTTCATAGACTGAACAAAGCCTGCCCTAAGGATAGATTCCCCTTGCCACAGATCTACATTATCATTGACACCATGATGGGACACCGAGTGCTGAGTTTTATAGACACATATTCAGGATACAATCCTATCCGCATGCATCAGTCAGATGAGGAGAAGATGGCTTTTATTACTGACACAGGTCTTTACTACTATCGAGTGATGGTCTTTGGGGTGAAGAATGCCTAGGTAACTTACCAAAGGCTGGTCAATCAAATGTTTAAACAGTAGATTGGAAAGACTATAAAGTTATATGTCGACAACTTGTTGGTGACAAGTAAGGAACTTGCCAACACTTAGCAGATCGTGAAAGATGAAATTGAACTTGGCAAAGTTTGCTTTTAGGGTAGATTCAGTGAAATCTTTGGGTTTCATCATCACTAAAAAAGGCATCGAGGCAAACGCTGAAAAGATTGGTGCCATCTTGAACATGAAGCAACCTTAGAACATCAACGACGCTTAACGGTTGGTGGGTAAAGTGGCAACCTTAAATATTTTTGTGTCAAGATCCACAGACAAATGTCTCCCCTTTTTTAAGGTTCTACAAAAGATACACCCATGGAACGAGAAATGCGATCAACCTCTCTAAGAGTTGAAGCAGTACTTATCCAACCCACCTATGTTAAAGTAGCCCAATAAGGAGGACACCTTATACGTGTACCTGGCGGTATCCCCCCCACACTGTCTCTGCAGTCCAAGTTAAAGAAGAGGAAGCAATATATGCACCAGTATATTACAATATATGCACCAGTATATTACACAAGCCATGCATTGAGAGGTATCGAGAATAAATACCTGCGAATTGGAATGTTGGCATTTGCATTAGTGACAATTGCCAAGAGATTGTGGCTATATTTCTAGGCTCACCCCATGAAGGTATTAATGGAACACCCCCTCAGGAGAATAAAGCAAAAACAAGGCAGCTTGGGAAGATTGGTCAAATGGTTAGTGGAGATTGGCAAATTCGACATCGATTACGTGCATAGAAGTGCAATGAAAGGGCAGGCTATGGTAGACTTCATCACCAGATTTACCGTGTTCCCAGCAGAAGTTGAAGTTGCACCCCACCAACAACCCTGGCTGGTATTCATTGATGGACTCACCTCCCAAACAAGAGGAGGAATGGGGATCTGCATTGTGGAAGAAGGGGGATAGGAGCATTATTACATGGCAACACTTATATTTAAAACCAGCAATAATGAAGCCAAGTATGAATCCTTGATAGCTAGACTCTCAATCGCGAAGACTCTAGGTGCCATGGAAATTGAAGCTAAAGCGGATTCCCAAATCGTGGTAAACCAAGTAATCGGAGTGTATGCCACGAAAGGGGAAAAGCTGAAAAAAATATATGAGCCCAATGTTGGAGATCTACGACCAACTTGCCTATTTTAGTCTTGAGCAAAAATTGAGGAAGGATAACACAATAGCAGACACGGATGAGACAGATTTACCTTGGGAGGTACAGAGGAGAGTGATGGAGATCCTAGTGATTGGGGTACAGGTAAACCAAGTAGGGCATACTGGGCCAGAGTAGGCCAAGGCAATATCAGAGTACTTGGACACGGGCCAACTCCTCGAAAAGAAAGCAACAGTGAAGAAGATCAAGAGGAGTGCAACACAAATTGTCAAGATTGATGGAATCCATTACAAAAAAAAGGATTTGTCGTCCCTTTGTTAAGGTGCATCTCACCTGCAGAAGCGCATTATGTCTTGATGGAGATACACGAGGGCATCTGCAGTAACCATTATGGCTGAGAGGCTTTGGCAAGGAAAGCTCTTAGGGTGGGATACTACTGGTCCAATGCCCTCAGAGACGCCAAGCAGTTTGCAAAAAAGTGCATTAGATGCCAGATCTATGCTCATGTCCCAAATTGTCCCATCGAGAAGTTATTTTCTATCACCGCCCCATGATGGCCGCTTGCTTAATGGGGAATTGATCTGGTAGGTCCCTTCCAAACATATAGTCATTGTTGTAGATTATTTCACAAAATGGGCGAAGGTAGAGCCCCTTGAAACAATAATGACAAAAGCCATCACCAAATTTCTATGGAAGAACATTGTCTGTCGATTCGGCGTCCCTTGCAGCATAATCTCCACAACTGGAAGCAATTTGATTTAGAACATTACAAAGAATGGTGTAGAGAGCTAGGAATCCAAGCTAAGTACTCGTCACAAGGGCACCCATAAGCTAACGGGCAGGTGAAGGTGACAAACAAATCCTTACTAAAGAAGCTCACGGACAGGAAAGGAAAATGGGTGGAAGAGCTCCCAGGAGTGTTTCGGGCCTATTGGACAATTGTGAAGACCCCAATAGGTGAAACACCATTCACTTTGACTTTTGGGAGTGAAGCAGTCGCCCTAGTAGAAGTCGGTTTGCCCACGCACGAACCCGCCACTTCAGCCAACTTGAGACCAACAAGGCATTGGAATAGCACCTTGACCTACTGGAAGAGAAAAGAGAAAAAGCTGAGATTCAAAATATCCTCAACAAAATGAAGACAAAGCCTACTTCAAAAAACGAGTCAAACCTGAATCTTTTAAAGTAGTCGACCTGGTGCTCAAAGAAATAGGAGTGACAACGCAAGGTGAAGGAAAACTCAGCCCACGACCAGGGTCATACCACCTCGAAGATAGTCAAGGAATGGAGTTGAACCACCCTTGGATGCCATGTATTTGAAGAAATTTTACCCTTAATTCTTTTCTAAGATGTATTCAATAAAGCAAGATTAATTAAGGCAGATAGTTGCTCAACTTGAGCGTCCCACCCCAGTGTTATACCCACCAAAGTCGAGTCCGTGGAGCCAATGGGCATGGATTTCAAGAGAGCCTGCGACCCCTTACTTAAACACCAAAGTCGAGTCCAAAGACTTTGGGTGGAACAAATGGACATGGAGGTTAAGAGACCCCACAACTCTCTACTTAGCCGCCAAAGTTGAGTCCAAAGACTCACGATGGAGCTAAGGGGCGTGGAAGTCAAGAAACCCCACGATCCCCTAAGGGTTGGATTGCATGAATGGTAAAGCACCCAAAGCTATCATAACTCACCAATATCGGGCAATGAAGAGTGCTATTGCCATTGTATTCCTTCAAACTCATCATAGATATTGTTTATGGTATATAATGTGCAAACTTCTAGAGAAGTTAGGATCTCACGCCAAACTCAATGCGTGGTTGAAGACTGACATTCAGACTGCATTATATGATTCACATACCACAACAAAATTTGAGGAGAGTTGGGGTCAACTACTTGCGAAGTATGATCTGGTCAACAATAAGTGGCTTCAATCCTTATACGAGGAAAGGTCTTTTTGGGTTCTAGCTTACTTGAATAGTGTATTTTGGGCTGGTATGAGCATGACCCAAAGGTCTGAAAGCATGAATGCTTTTTTCGACGGGTATGTCCATTCTAGAATGACGTTGAAGGAATCCGTCAACTAGTTTAATAATGCTCTTGGAAAGATGGTCGATGTAGAGACAATTGCAGATTTCAATTCTAACAACCAAACTATTCCCTGCTTGTCTCATTTCAACATCAAGAAGCAGTTTTAAAACTTATATACAAATGTAAAGTTCAAAGAGGCCCAAAGAGAGTTGCTGGGCCTAATGTGTTGTAATTGTTGGTTGATAAGCACACAAGGGTGTATTTTAAAATATGATGTCTTCGATGAAATATCTACTGATGACCACATCATGACAGTCCAATACTCAGTTTACTATAACGAGGAGGAGGTGGAGATAAAATGCATGTGTGCATTGTTTGAGACGAGGGGGATTCTATGTAGGCATGCACTTAGAGTTTGTCAGTTGAAAAATGTTAATGTGCTACCTGGTGTATATGTCTTTGATAGCTGGAGACAGGAGTTAAAGAGAAGATATACATTACTCAGAAGTAGTTATGATGACCAGTGGGACAGATTAGATGCAATGAATTATGAGCTTATGGTTAAAAGATTTTCGCAATTAGCAACCAAAATATCCTTAGATAATGAAAAAGTTAGTGCATTCCTACGTGTTTGTTAATAAGTTTGAGACAAAATGTGAAGGTTCAACACTAGCGTCGACCTGTGAACAAACGAAGGCAAAACCAAATGTGGTCTTGGAGAAGGGTAAGAAGATATTAAGCCTTATCGTGGTCCGAGGGAAAGGGAGACCCCCAAGCATGAGGAAAGTTCCACCCTTGGAAAAGATGGCTACAAAGAGAAAGAAACCGGCAATGAAAAAGTAGAAATTTGCACTATTAATACTTAATATTTTGATTTTAATATATGCCTATTTTTGTTTTGGAACTTAGACTTGTAGTAAAATTTTGATAGATGAAACACAATTGGATGACACCTGGGGATCTCAACAATACCAATTTGATGATCGGTTAGTGTTGGAATACAAAACAACATTCTTACACAATCAACTCTACCAGGAAATGAGGTTAATTGAATGAACAAGTTATTGTAAGTCCCAGAAAGCATGCACCTTTTAATTACATTGTCAGAATGACAGTCAATTATAAATCCAATGACAGTCAATTTTAATAATATTATGTTTAGTCCCTAATTGATGGTATGGTCAGAATGACAATATAATATTATGTTTTGTCCCTGATTGATGATCATTGGGCTTAACTTTCATATTATGAGAGCAATGAGTGAGAAATTTAATGAATTAGGACCACTTCCATATAGTCTTTGTGGTTAGTTGATATTTTCTTGTAGTTGAGCTGAATTAGTCTTTGCAACTTGGCATTGGCTCTGGATGCTAGTATGCTGCATCTTGTCAGAGGTCATTTTCTAGTTCACTAGAAAATGTTAAAAGTTCACTAGCTAATGTTAAAAGTTCACTAGATAATGTCAAAAGTTCATATTCTAGCTACAAAATCATGGTATGTAAGTCTTTGTGGCTTCTTCACTCTATAGAAATTATGGAGGTAAAACTTATTATATTAAGGAAGATGTACTAAAAGGTTCTTTATAATCAGTTTCTCTATAGCAGTTGCTTTTACTTTGACTCTAAATACAATGCACTAATATTGTTTGTTCCATTACATCCCCTTCTCTTAGACTTATAAAATGGTGGATTCATGTTTTAAATAGAAATAAATTAATATTCATACAATGAGGACAAAAAAATGCTTTAATTGTTTAACTTCAATGTTCCTGGTCAAAGGTCTGGTAAGGAAAAAAAAATATTTATATTTTTTTTGTTTGACTAGCTTTATTTTTCCCTGAAAAAAGACATGATGATGTTGGTGAATTCAAGAATGATAAACACAGCTGTTGTGTAGAGTTGTCGCATAGCTTTTCAAGATACAAAAATACCCTCACAATTGGGAAGTATATTGATAGTGAAATTTCGAGCAATATGATGGTGAAATCTGAAAGTGGAGGAACCCAAGACTCTTATCTTCCTCGTTCTACTTACCTCCATTTGGTTTTGAGGAATTGTAATTTTAAATGGTTTTTTTTTCCTCTTTTACATTTTATCTGAACACGTGAAATGTTTATTTTTTCCTAGAAAGCTCTTGGACATGTGATATGTTATTTCAGGGAATGTTATTGCAATATTACATTCCTATAAGTAGACTCTATAAAAAATCGTTTGGTTGCTTCAAGTTAAAGCAAGAAGAGAAGATAAATATAGACAATGTATTTTACAGTACATTAGAGCAAGGTCCAAAAGTTTCTGCAACTTGAGGTGTTGCACAAATATAGACAACTGCTGTTTCGTTTCTTAAAATAATCCCTACGCCTAGCTTTTTGGTTTGGCTATTGATAGCAAAAAGTCAATTTTTCACTTACATACAATTTATCGAAACCAAGCCAAAATAATTACAAAAATGACAACCCAATACAAACACAATAATTTATGTTTTTTCCTACAAAGAGTTGTCTCTCATTGTCACACTTTATCTTTCTTTTTACAAACTTCATTCTCATGCACCAATACATTATTCCACATCTTTCAAACTTTACTTTCTCTTGTACAATGTTCTCCTCTAGCAAGTGAAGTATATCTGTCCAAACGAAAAATTCACATTTTCTTGTTTCTTCCTACACACAATAAGAACATTTAATTAAAATGATAAAACATACCGTGCAAAATAAAACTCAATATGCTAATTAACATGATAAGTTGCTTTACCATGTTATAGTTCGGGCAAAAAATTTCCTTCCAAGATTTTTCTTTGTGTGCGATGTCTTTAGTGGTGCTTTCAAACCACACCAACAACTTTATAAACTAAAGTTTATAAAATAATATTTCTTCATCATTATTTAAAATGATAAATTATCTTTAATTTAATTACTCAAAGAGGATAAAACCATTTAATTTAAATAAGAGTTTTCAACATAAAGTTAAACCTCTTAATATTTTAAAACAACTAAAGTATTTAATCTAAGTACTTATCCACAATTATAATATTTTCAGAGCTCATTAAAATATTATAATTGTGTTACTTTAAAAGCAAGCTTATCTAATAACACTAGAAATATCTCCTGTAGATATTTCCATAATATTTAACATATATGTAAACTTTAAAATATTTATCTTACTTTGAAACCTGATGGATAACTTTCGGAACACGCCATCAAGGTACAACACTAAGGATAAGGCTCAGCACGTAAATCGAAGCTCGGCAAGTAGACCGAAACTCGACACGTGGAACGAGGCTTGACATGTTGACCAAATTCTAACACGTAGATCGAGGCTCATACGTAAAGAATAAGAAAGAATGAGCGGATATCACAAAAACAAAGCATTTATAGTGACAATTGATAATGCCAGCAAAGCAAATGATGTTGTTGTGAGAATTCTCAAAAATGATTTTTGGTTCAGAAAACTCTTAACTGTTGGGGGTAAATTATTTCACGTGCATTGTTGTACCCATATAACAAATTTGTTGGTTGTAACGCCTGTCCTTATGGTGGGTCCTTTTCATATTCGATTTTGATAAAAATCGACAAGAATTACTATTCCTTTTACAATTCTTTTCCATTCATGCCAGGATACAAAAGATTTAATGCTATAAATAAAATTCGTTTTCTTTATTAAAAGATTTCAGCGGAAAACATTAACTTTCATAATTTAAGTTTTCATATAAAAGCATCTTGCCTAGGCCTTCGTGCTCTTCCCCCTTGGGCTGCGCCCGTCTTGTCCTGTCATGCTCATCTTGTGCCTGGGAGGGTACACATAAAACTAAAATGAGTCGATGACTCGTAAGTATTACTTCATACGATCAAAATATAAGAACATAGATTTTCAGTCATGCACTTATCATTCCATACATACATATCGTACGTAGCATGCATACGTCTTTCTTTTCCTTTTAAAATGTTGCGAGGTGGGGTTTTTCTTTATAAACATGCTTTCTTCTTTAAAACAGCCACGCATCGCTGCCTTCATTTCTTAAAGAATGTTTTCATGCATTCGTTCTTTTACATACATCCATGCATACATGCATTCATTCGTTCATCTTTCCTTACTTACGTACGTTCATGCATTCCGTTCATCCGTTCATACATGCATGCTTTCCTTAACATGCATCCGTTCTTTCTTTTCACTTTTATTGTCCATTTGCACACTGTTACGCCCCGTGTGCTGGGGTTAGCAGTCTTTTGGACTTGATTCCGCCCGTGGCCACGGGTTTGGGAATCCATTCCGTCAGGGTGCAGCACTGGGTGCACTACCAGTACTACTTACCCGGCATTACAATCTACCCCTGTACAGTCCATTCATTGGTACCATTCCATTTCAGTCCATGTGGCCGTTACGCATTTTCATACATCATCCATTCAGTCCAGTCCATTCATTCCTTTACTATCCTTTCCTTTCCTTTACAGTCCATTCTTTCATTTCAGTCCTTACAATTCTTACGTTTCTTATAGTTCTTACGTTTCTTCATTTCTTACGATTCATAAAGAGTTTTAATTAAGAAAATGGTTTTCTTTAAAAGAAGTCCCTTTAAGAGAAAATGGTTTTCTTCCTATTTTATTTTGTAAAAGTCATTTTAGAAAGAATCATTTTTAGGAAAAGATCTTGTTTTCTTTGTTTTCTTTTCTTTCTTTTCATTACAGTTTCAGTCCTTGCATTTCTTAACGGTTCTTACGTCTTTTAAAGCTTCATTTGGTTTCCTTTTCATGAACGTACATACAATACGTACTACATATAGCATCCATTCACATGCATACACGTACATACTTTAGGTGTGTAAAGAGGGGCTGCCAAGGAAGGCCGCTACGTACTTATGCTTGAAAACTTACGTTTTGTTTTCATTTTCCTTTTAGAGAAAAGCTTTCATCTTTTTCTTCTTTTCTATACATAAAACTCTAGAAGAGTATGAACGTAATACTTACTTGGACTTCATGCCATACTCATTCCATGCAGTCCATTCGTGTGCGTGTCAGATGGCAACCTACATGCATACACATAACCTTACGTCATCATCTATCTAATGCATAAGAAACTATTCTAAAAATAGAACTACGCCTCACTTGGAACAGTCTCCGTCCATTCCTGGGCTCTCATGTGCCATTTACTATACTAAAACCTTGCGGGTTTTATTCCTTAAAGTGAACATTCGTGATTCACCTTAGGGTTAAGACACTAAGACCTTCGTCTCGTTCTTCTATTCCACAATCTAACGCATGATTCTGACCGACAGAGTTATGCGTCCCAACCTTAGACAACTTACCCATACTACCTTAATGTATCCTAGCCCATACTACATCCTCATTCCCATCCATTCAGGCTACATGAATTTAGCCAACTCTGGGGCTAAAACACAATGTAACCATGATCAGGACAGATTACCCATTAAATATGGTAAACCTGTCTGGTACACATGTCTCGCCAGAGACACCTGCATCTCATCCCCTTTTTATCACCTAAGAGTAACTTATAGCTCCAATGAACGCCCGCTTGTATAAACAAGCTCCATACTCCAATACCAACTTGCTCAGACACGGTTGATAGGATTCTTCCTACTTCCCGACCGTGTACAAGTTCATCCCACCACTTGATAGGAGATGACTGCATCCACAAATGCACCTCTATCACGTTACGCAGCTTAAGACTAAGCTCGGGTCACGTCATGATACCCATCATGCTTCCGCTACACGCTCTGATACTTCTCCATCACTTCCATATACTCTTAGCCAAAGTCAACCACAAAGTGAATCTCGTCACCTTGGACTACAGGCCATATCACCAATGTTTCGGGACACTATTACACAGTTCCCGCCACTTGACAAGAGGACTGCATCCACAAATCCGCATCTGTCACATTATACAGCTCAGGGCACATTACCAATTAACAGAACGATGCCCATCATGCTTCCGCTGCACTCTCTAATACTTTTCCGCCACTTCCATATACTCTTAGCCATAGTTAACCACAAGGTGAATCTCGTCACCCCGGACTATAGGCCATATCACCAATGTTTCGGGACACTGTTACACAGTTCCCGCCACTTGACAAGAGGACTGCATCCACAAATGTGCTTCTGTCATATTATGTAGCTCGAGACCATTTCTCGAATAATAGCACGATACCCATCATGCTTCCGCTGCACTCTTTGATACATTTTCACCACTTCACACATATCTTCAGCCACAAGTTAGCCTCAAGGCAACACCCATTACCTTGGACTACAGCCACATCGCCATTGCTTCGGGACACTGTTACACAGTTTCCTGACGCTACACCATACACTTCACACTTCTCTGCTACACCATCCAGTGACACACCATCCGGTGTATCACGACCTAGTACAGAGTACACTCACGTGAACTCTCTTCCATCCACACTACAACACACATCGCTACGATACATGCCTCACGGTGCATCGCTACGCGACACGGAGTACGCGCCACGCGTACTCCTTTCGTTACAACACTGATCATCACGATGCACATCACACGATGCATCGCCATACAACACAGAGTACACTCCACGTGCACTCCCTTCCTTCTATGCCACACATCACTATAGCGCACGTCACACAACGCGTCGCTGCACTACACAGAGTACGTTCCATGCGTACTCTCTTCACACTACACGCCGTATCATAACTACGGCATCCGTCTCACACCCATACTTCACATTATAGTCCACAATAGTACACAATCAAGCCCAACACTTCACAACCACACTTCACTTCACAACTACGCAGCGAACTCCGCAATTACTAACTACACAGTCTATAGTCTAGCTAATCAACTACTTTAAACGTAAATAGCTAAAGATAGAGGGTTATACCATCGATGGGATAGCCCATGCGTCGCTCGCTGCCCGTCATGATCATGCGTCGGAGGAGCGTACGGTGGATGTCCACCACATAAAGTGGTAGTTTGGGCTTGAGAATAGCTAGGCGTGGCCTTGGAAGGCTCAAGGTTGCCTTGTGGTGGTCAAAGGTGGTGGAGCACAGCGGAATCATGCTGTGAACTGTGAATCCAAAAATGGTGGGAGTTGCTTGAGGTGGATGAAAGCCATAGAACTTCATGGAAAGCTAGGGAAATGTAGATGAAGATGTGGTGGAGCTGTGGTGGCGAGGTGGTGGCCATACGGCGGCTCACGACAGCGGATCGGCCCTTAGAAGTGTATTTCAGCCTTGGAGAGTGAGAGCTACACATAGCTCTGTTGGCCATGAAATTTCTTGGGGAAGTTCATGGTGATGAGAGGAACAAGGTGGTGGTGGTGGAACACCATGGGTGGCCGTGTACGGTGGTGTACAGTGGTGCAACCGAAACTAGGGCCATGGAGACCCATCGGAGAAAGAGTGACAGTTAGAGGGAAAGAAAGACATTGGGAGGAAGCCCATGATGTGGTGGTTCCATTGGTGGTGCTTGGTGGCTGTTTCAGCCATGTATGGTGGCTCAAAGAAGAGAAACAACCTCTAAGGCTCATTTGATTGGAAGGAGAAAGAGAGAGAATAGGTGGCCGATGTAACTCACCACCGGTGGAATAGTGCTCGCCAGTGGGGGAGGATCATGCCGGTGTGGGAGGTGGGGCACGACGGCTGGAGGTGGCGTAGGCTGGGAGCTTGAACCGAACTGAATGGTGAAGAGAAACCAATACATGTACGTCGGCCATGAGGGAGAGGAAAGAGGAGAGAAAAGGAAAATAGGAAAAGTGAAAGGAAAAGGGTAGGGGCCTGGGTATTTAAGCTCAATCCTATGCTTTGGAATCCTCAAACGATCCAACGATGAGTTTAAACACTGATTTGAAAACGTGTAAGTGTTTTATTTAAAATAAAACACTTTAATAAAACACTAAGAGGAATTAAGGTAGAATATTATTTTATAAACTAAAGTTTATAAAATAATATTTCTTCATCATTATTTAAAATGATAAAGCATCGTTAATTACTCAAAGAAAATAAAACACTTAAATAAACACTGAGAGGAATTAAGATAGATTATTATTTTATAAACTAAAGTTTATAAAATAATATTTCTTCATCATTATTTAGAATGATAAAGTATATTTAATTACTCAAAGAGGATAAAACCATTTAAATTAACTTTAGAGTTTTCAACTTAAATTTAAACCTCTTAATATTTTAAAACAACTAAAATATTTAATCTAAGTAAATATCCACAATTATAATATTTTCAGAGCTCATTAAAATATTATAATTGTGCTACTTTAAAAGCAAGTTTATATAATAATACTAGAAATATCTCTTATAGATATTTCCATGATATTTAACATATCCGTAAGCTTTAAAATATCTTACTTTGAAACCCGGTGGATAACTTTCGGAACACGCCATCAAGGTACAACACTAAGGAGGCTTAGCACGTAGATTGAAGCTCGGCACGTAGATCGAAACTTGACACGTGGAACGAGGCTCGGCATGTTGACCGAAGTCCAACACGTAGATCGAGGCTCATACGTAAAGAAGAAGAAAGAATGAGCGAATATCACATTGGTGCAAGACGAGCTTGGCCAAATGGGAAATATTATTGATTTTGTCAAAGAAAGAATCAAGTCTGTGGTAGCATCTGAGGGAAGATTGAGACAATTCATTGAAAATTTAGAACAATTGCAATTACCTTCTAAAAAATTGATATTGGATGTTCCCACTTGATAGAATAGCACTTGATGTTGGTGACTACTATGGAATTCAAGCAAGTGTTCCCTAAGTTTCAAGATAGAAATGAAAATTTTCAATGGGTGCCTACTATTGAAAATTGGGTGAAAGTTAAAAATATTGGTGATATTCTAAAGGTTTTCAATGAAGCAACCAACATTGTATCTTGAAGCATCTACCCAACTTTTAATTTGTTTCTTCTTGAGGTATGGAGGATGAGAGAAAAACCGGCTATTAAGAGTTTGGATAGAAATGAATATATTCAAGCTTTGGCAAAAAAGATAAATAAGAAATTTGAGAAATATTGGGGTGAATGTAATTTTTTAATGGTAATAGTGGCAGGTATTGGATCAAAGATATAAAATGGTGATAAATGTTTGTTTTCTATTAATTTATCCCAAATTTGAAGCCTCTCAAAATATTGAGGTTGTCTTTAAAGTTTTGCATGAGTTATATGATGAGTATGTCCAAGTTCATAATTCAATAGTTATAGGCCAAATTGCATAGAAAAAATATAAATGTAGATTCTTCGAGCAGCTCCACCAATGTTGTTGCATTAACCTTGCCATGTGGGCAGTCAATCTTTTACTAGAAGTGTTGATACTTTGCAACCTATTAAGATAGACTTGGATGTATATTTGAAAGAGGGTGTTTACATATGAGATGATGGTACAGATGCAAAGTTTAATGCTTTAGAATGGTGGAAAGTCAATCATTTCCATCAGTAATCTTAAATATAAATCTTGTCTAAGATGGCACGTGACATGTTAGCATTTATTATAAGTACATTTGCTTCAGAGTGCACATTTAGTACTGACAATAGAGTTATTGATCCATATTGAGCATCCTTGTCAACTAAAACAGTTCAAATGCTACTATATGGAGCAGATTGGGTTAGAGTACGCCAAGAGCCAAAAGTAAGTATCACTTTCATCAACGTTTTCATTATTTTCTTCTAAAGTACAAAAGTATGTGATTATTTTTATTTTTATTTTTATTTTGTAGGAGTTGGAATTGGTAGAAATTGTATTGCCATAATTGAAACTTATGGATGTCATGCAATACAAAACTTTTCTAGAACTATGCATAATTCAAACTTGAGTATGCAAGGTAGTAAAAATACTTGATAAATGTTTTTTGAGTATATATGCTTGGTCATTTCATATTGTAATCGATATTTTGAAACATAATATTATGAACTGAGCTTTATCAAAGTTATTGAGGTTTGTCAAAATTAATTTCTATTAAGTTTTGTGTTATTTGTCAAACTTCACTGGACATATTTACCATAGTTAAACAATTTTGATTAAAGAATGCAAGGAAGTAAAAACATACGGCAAATTCTTTTAGTTTATGTATTTAGAATTCTGTCAAATTTCAAAGTTTGATGTAGTTTAGAGTCTCTTTACATGTATTTGATTTATTTGAAATAATTTCTTTTAACCATTGATGCTAAGAGAGATCATATTGAACAATAACTCCAAATATCCTATTCGACATGCACTTATACCCCTGATGTAATTGGATTTCCTATGCCAATATTTTCTCTTTTTTTTTTTAAATTTCTAAATGTATATATGTAACGATCCGGTCTAGTAATTCTAAGGTCGGAATATTAATAATTTTTATTGGGCCTAAATTATATTTAATGGGCCATTTTGGATACTCATACAAGTGATAAATTATTGAGATTGATTCGGAGTTTTAATTAGACTCAATAACTAGATTAAATCACATTTATTATTTATTGAAGTAGTTAAACTCATTTTAAAATTTAAAGATCGGCCATTTTAAATTTATTTCAATTTAAAATTATCATTGATTGAAGTACTTGAACAGTCTTAATCACTACCAATCCTATATTAAATGAACTACTAGATCATATTTTTAAATTCAAACTCTCTTTTTGAATGTTCGTGACCAAGTCCAACTCAATTCAGACTAGTCGGCACCCTCTCCAAATCTTTCTAGAAATATCTTATATTCCGTGTGTTATTTGGAAAAATCATAAACCTTCGTAAGTGCAGCGGGCAAACCCAAAATACCCAATCAAGCATTGTGCGTGTCCCACGTTCACCACTGCAATAGTCGACTGCTTCATTCCTCTCACAACATCCCTTACATTTTCTTTCTCATTCTAGTTCACGTGATCGATTTCATGTCGGAAATATTGGATTAACAATACAAGGTAAATAGCTTGATCATAAATTAAGACTAGCATACATTCGTTAGTTATATATTATTATTATTATTATTATTATTATTATTATTATTATTAAAGTCAATAATTTGGAATCTAATATTTATGTACCACGCATGTCATGATATTTGCAAGCATGTCATTCATCATGTTTCCTTCCACATATTATAGTTATATATGTATTATGCATCTCATGCCTCTCACGTTGCAGAAAATATGTAAGCTTTCATAAGACCAAGTGTAAGATAAGCTCAAATCAATTAATAAAATGTCCATTAGATGAATAATACCAATATGATTTATGAGTGAACGTGCAAGTCACAGAGGTAAACATGGTCTACCATAGTATATGCTAGAATACTATTAGCGGCTCCCATTGTGGCCGTAGGATGTGGGGCTGGTGCACAACCTTGCACATAGGATTAAGTGTGTGGGCCAGTATAATAAGTAAGATAAGTCATGCATATCATAGCATACGTATGAATAGTTATGATTTTAAGTTCTCAGCATGAAATATTTTATGAAAACCCTTATGTTAAGTATATTTACATTATAATGAGTTTCTTACTAAGTCATTGACTCATTTTACTTTTTTTATATTATTAAACCACCCCAGATCAGAATATTTATAAAGATAGAGCTACTGGATGGAACTTAGTCTAAAGAGGCATGAAAGTGTCCTAAATCATATACCAAGTTATGATTTTTGTAGCACGAACTTCGAAAAATTTTAATAAATACTTCAATGCAGTCTCTCTTATAATACACCATCCCAATACCTTGAAGTTCACGAACATGATCTTCAATAGTGGAACCAGATATTTATATTTGGGGATGGGGTGGGGGAGGCGAGTGAGTTAATTTTATGTACCATGTAGAAATAAAGATAAAATAACTACAGAGCAGCCACTGTAGCAGTGCACACAATGTACACCCTACGTGGTTGCTTTTTTTTAAATTTTGATTATTGTCAGCCATTGTTTCTTCCTCCTCGTATGCAACTAAGGTCTCACTTCCATCTCCCACTGAAAAGAGGATCAAAAGAAAAGGGTAGCAATTCCTATCCCTTTTCCATTGAAAAACTTCATTTTCTCATGATTCTCTTCCCTCTCCTGAGTCTTCATTCTCCTTCTTTTCTACTCATCTCATCAGCTTCTACTCTTCCCACCTAGTAATTTATCAATTGTGGATCGGTATCCAACATATCTTTGACTGGTCGGGAATTCGTGAGTGACTTGAATTTTGGCTTCTTCTCTGTTGGACCAAGTTTTGCTTGTTAAATAATTTAACATGAAATATTAATAATTGGTTGATTTTCTATAATCCATGATAATAAAATAATAACAGTTTGAAAACTTATCTCCATCCATTACAGTTTGAAAATGAATCTGACTTGACTATGAAAGCAGGATCGCCCTAACAACTTTACCTCTGAGTGTCTCCTGATGGCTAGAGGCACAATAATGTTGTTGGTGAAAACCCTTAATCCCTCAGTACTATTTATAGACTTCCGACCATCATGAAATCTAGAGATTTTTATGTCTCACTGTGACTAGATATAGAGGTATCTTGTCTCACTGTGACTCATTAATTAATTAAGTCATAATATTTGAGTTAGTCTAAACCCATTAGGACATAGGTGTGTGGAACATAGAGGTTTAATAAAATTCTTACATTCTCCTACGTGGCCCATAAGCCTAGAAAATAATATTTTTTGTTCATGGGTTTATTACGGGAAATTAATAATCATACTGTGTAGGATCATTTCTAGAAAACTTTTTAGCTCAAAATACATTACTTGAGTTTCGTAATATCAATGTCAAATTCGCTACCAATATGAGTCATGACGGTCCTCTATAATATTATTAACAAATTTCCTTCCACATACCACAACACTAATAACTTAATTTAACACGATTTTTAACTGGGACAATTAAGGTGAATACTGTAATACCTTTGGTTCCAATTCATGTTCATTGTAGATATTATCTTGTCATCATTCCTCCACACCATTCAATTTACATATAAAGTAGAAAGACAAGACAACAGAAATAACCATAATAGATATCTCTCAATGTCTAGTAACAAAATACTCAGTATATTAATGATCTCTTTAACATGTTCACATCATGAGTATAAGCATAAGACCCATATTTTCGACATGTTCTTTGAAGTATAATTATTAACGCAATATTAATATGGACATTATTTTTTTATTTAATTTCTCCTTAACACTTAGGTATTTAAAATCTCCTTAAATACTCATCATTCAAAGAAAAATACTCTGAGTAATTCTTGCAATACTTTCTAAGCGGATTGACTATAAAGTTGACAATTCCAAGTCCTAAAATAAGTTTTCCTAGTCACATATCATACAATGTGGCCTCAAACCATACTACAAACTTAGCCTCTATCCCACATGAAGCAGTAAGAGATTAGGTTCGTACTTTTCCATAAAATAACTATAAAAATAGCAAAATACATAACCATAAATGTATTTTATTTTTTTATCATTAACACAATCATGAAAATAGAGTTTGAATATCCAGCTACTTACAGAGTATCAATTCTTCTAAAGGCAATAATATAATCTTTAATTTCTTGCAAATAGACGGTATTTTGTAAATAAGTAATTATTTTGAATATATTAACTATTTCTTTCTTTTTCGATCGCCTGGAAGGAACAAAAGAAACATCTTGTTCTTTCTTCAACAATTTCTAATCTCTAATGGACCTCTCAGTAGGATTTGAAACCAGATGAAGTTCTGACCACTTGTCAGAGAAAAAAGAACGAATGGATCTTGTAGGATTCCCAAGAAATTCTTCAATTTCATCTGGAAGCATATGCTTCTCACGTTCCATAAATAGCAGGGACATTGAGGAATATCCAGAAAGGCATTTAGGGAATCAGTCGATACCTTGCACTCTTTTCATAGCTTTTAGGTCAAATATTGTTGGGTTACTTTGGCAACAGCCAAGGATGCCAACTATCAAAAGAATATTTGGCCCTATATAAGTTGGTGCAACCATCAGATTCCTTATAACCATTATATACAGAATTTCTTTAATAGACTAATCAATTCAAGGACACTGTAAAATACTGAGCATATCAAATTTTGTTTTTAAAACATCTATTGAATAACATTTCTTCATATAAAATCTTCCAAAACTCTATGCAACTATAATGAGACAATCCTAACATTCATCATTTTGGTATTAAAATTCAATTCTAATTACAAAGGATGTCTCGTTCATAGATTTCATTTTTTAAAGTTATTTAGAGACATAACTTTAATGTCATACTACAAACCATGATTCATACTTGCCAAAAGTCATATACATGCAAGACCATAAATACAAATATACTTCCACTGACCTACGAGTATATACTTTAGCAATAAATATTTTGTTTTAAAACCCAAAAACAGCATTGGTATTATCAAATTTTAGATATCAATTTTCAAAAAATCTGTTACATTTTCTAAGTAATCATTTTATTTGTTTCTTGTAGACTTCAGACTTTTAGCCTACAATTATTTTCACATCCTATTGATGTAACTTTAAACCATAATGAGCTACTAATATCATAGTGATCCTTAATGAGTTCTTTCAGGTTTAATTGAAAATCTCTCTTTGGTCCATGCTCATTTATGAGTAAAACCATTTATTACAAATTTGACTTTATATTGTTCGATATTGTCTTTAAAGTCAAGGTTTTGTCTCCAAGACCCATTTACACTCGACTTTTTATGCTTTTTAAACAATTAAATGAAATTACAAACTTTATATTTATTCGTGGATTTCAATCACTCTTTTATACGTCGATCTTTTATAGAATCATTTATTTCTAAAACTTATGAAAACAGATGTGAACTTTTATTTGTTTCTATGTCAAATTCAAATTTTGAAGATACACCATGTAGCCTAACAAAATAGCAAATCAAGAATATTACATGAGGTTACCTGTTTTGATGTCTCCATGATCAATTCTTCAGCGGTGTTTCTCTGATGAGATGGACAATCATTTGCTTCTTGTTCCATATTATCATTGAGACAATCATAAAAAGAAACTGCAAGAATGCACTTCACGATAATCACACCTCTAGTTTCTACGCTCCCACTGATTTTGCCAACCTTAAGGAATTTTATATTTCAATTTCCTCAAAATTCAAACTATAAATAGAAAGAATATAGCCTAAATCATTTGAATCTCTTGACTAATCAATAATGACAATGTATCCAATAACTATAATAGGACTCAACTTTCTTTCATTTGGGTTATAAAGTATTACTTTAACTTGACTATCCATATATGTATATGCCTTAAATCAATCCATAATCAAAATTAAGCCATTAAGAGTTCTACACGATTAAGTAATATCATGTAGAACACGATATAAGTTCTACACCATTATTTTTAAGAGTTTTACTACATTTGTTTCAAGAAGTTAATGAAATAGGTCAAGATTATGGTCCAACTCTTAATATTTTTTTTCATGATACTACTGTAATCCAATTTGATGATTTTCACCTTTCTACCTAGCTACATTTTCTTCCCATGAGAAGTACCTCAAGAATTATCAATGGCTTGAGACTATCATGAGAATTATCATGTAGCAGATATATATATCCATACCATGAAAATTATCTATGAAAGTAATGAAATACTTCTATCTATAAAACATTATAGAGAAAAAGGTTTACATGCATTTATATACATTATCTCAAGAAACTCTCTATTTTTTGTGGCATATTTTCTTGATATGTTTGATTTGCTTTCATTTTATATAAATCAACACACATATCAAGATTAGAAAATCTAAATGCGGAAAATATATTGATATTTATTTTGAGATTTTGTGATGACCCGTTTTTACGTATATTTTCACTGAAGTAATAATTTAATTTAATTAAATTTATAGTGCTTTTATTTTAAATTATCGGATTTTAATTGGATTTTATTGGCTGTTGAATTTAAATTGCTGTTTAATTGATTTTAGCTCGTTTTTGGTTTTAAAAATTTAATAGTTGGTTTTTGCTAGTTATTTATTTTATTTTAGCTTAACGATGTGTTTAAAATATTTTCTTGGTGTTTATTTATTTATTTGATGTGGTGTTTAATTTATTTTTAGTCGTTTTATGTTTTTATATCGTTTTCGGCGGATCAGTTTCTGGATCCCGGAAGTGAAGTTTGGACTTCATTTCTTTTCCCTTCTTTTCTTTTTCTCCTTTTTCTTTTTCCTTCTTTTCCTTTTCTTTTCTTCTTTTCCTTCTTTCTTTCCTTTCTTTCCCGTTTCCTCCCGTGCCCGTGCGTTGTCCAGCTCTCTCTCCCCTGCACTTTTGCCTTCCCGCGCAGCCACCTTTGGCCAGCCGTATCTCCGCCGTCCGGTGGAGGTGTCATACACCACCCCCGCCATTCTCTTCCTCTCACGGCAGACTACAACCCCTCCAATTTTCAGAGCCATCGGAGCCACCGTTAGCCGCCACGAGCCGCTCAAAGTCGCGGCACCAACCCAGATTTTTCCCCTGTAGCCGAAAATTTCCTCCGCCCAGAACCGCCACTTGCCGGCGGCGTGGCCTCCACCACCCACCCAGAAAACTTCCCCTCCCTCCGGTGCACCACCCCTCCGAAGATCTCCCCCAACCGGCCGGCCGTTTGGCCGGAAAAGCGCATCTAAGCCGCACGGTTTGTCACCGTTTCCGGCGCCGTCGCACCACCTCCGGCCACCATCTTTTCACCACTTCTTCCCCTACCTCTTGCCGACCTAACCCACCCATTTCCGGCCTAGATCGGCCACCGGAGCAGCTCCCACGAGCTCAACTCCGATTTGCTCGTTTTTCGCTTCTACCGGCGTTTTCGCCGCCACCCACGGCCAAAACTCACTTCCACTAGCTTCATAAACATCCCTAGACCATTCCCTATCAATTTGGTGTCTTGGTTTGTCCCCGTTCAAAAGTGGGTATTTTGCGACCCACGGCTACAGTGCATTTGCACTGTTACGTTGCTTTCCGCCCATCGTTTGCCGCGCGCCGAACCTTCTAAAAATCCTATATAGCTCTGTAAGTATTTTCCAAACTCTACTTTTAGATTTAAATATATTTTGCTCTTACAATAATTTATTTGGTTGGTTTGCTGATTCCGGACTGAGTCCGAGGAGTTCGGGGGTCGGATGGATGGAGGACGGAGTTGCTTGAATTGTTGTTCTATGGTTGGTTGTATTTGTCGAGCATTGAAATTTGCATTTACATGGTGCATGCACGTGTATTTTATTTTAATTGAGAAAATCCTGTTTTATTGGCGTAAATGGATTTTTGGGAGTGTGCGTATCACGAGCCCAAGCCGGGATGGGTTATTATCTCGGTGGAGCTCCTCTGGTCACTCGGGAGTGGATAATACTGAGTGACATCCCCTGGGTTGTCGCTGGGCGACGACCGGATCGCACGATACGGTAACGCTGTCGTGTCGACTCCGTGGTCCCTAGAGTGGCGGGGACTAGAGGATGGCCTGGCCAGGTACGCGCGAGGCGGAGGCGCGAGTCTGGGCATCACTCGTGTAGGTGTCACACGCGTAGACGTTACCTGCGGTGTGGCACAGAGCCAGAGTGTGCGGATGATCCCTAGGGGAGATCATGGTGCATGCATAATCGGATTGGTTTTTATGGTTTTCGGATACGGGCCATTTTCTGGGAAAATGGCGAGGTTGTGTTGAGGACTTGTGATCCATTTTCTGGGAAAATGGTGGTTTGGGCCATTATCTGGGATAATGGCGAGGCTTGGTTTTAAATGGTATGTGTGGGCCGTTATCGGGGATAACGGCGAGGTTTGTTTAAAGGATATGTTTTTGAGCCAAATGGGTTTTTGGCGTGCGTGGAAAAAATATGGTTTGTGAGTTTTGTGCATTGGCATTTATTCATGCATATTGTTTGAGTTTAATATGCTTTTATCTAGTGGTGTTTGGATTTTACTTACCTGCGGCACCATTTTTGGTACCGTAGATTTTGGTGCAGAGTTCGAGAAGGAGGAGGAGGCTGAACCCGAGGGTGCGGCTCCGCCGGAGTTCTGAGTTGAAGTTTATGTTTTGTAGTTGGCTTTGAAACAATATTTATGTCTTGTAATATTTTATTATGTACCTTTGAACCGCTTTGTATTTTATTTAAGAAAAAAATTATGGTACTTAATTTTATGACTTTGCTATCCGCTGCATATTTCCTTGTGCACATTTGTCGCTTGCACACACTTGGCACTCGTCGATAGGATGGTGACCCGGGTTGTCATCATCCGGACGTCTCAAATTCCCCGTGTTGGTACGTGGGGATTTGGGGGCGTCACAGATTTTGTGGTGTTTAGATTAATCATATTGTAATAGTTTATTTGAAACTGTGAGATCTATGTGTGGTTGAGAAATTTGAGTCTATATATGTACTATGATATATGATTTTAATTGAAATGTAGTAAACTCTTCGACCTCATCCGGGACTGGGGTGTTATAGTTGGTATTAGTGATAGGTTTGAGGTTTTAATTTGCATACTATTAATATTAGTGATTTTGGATATTTGTGGGCTTTAGGAAATAATTTTCAGATTTGAAGACTAGAAATTCTTTGGACTTCAAGAAATAATCCTGTGGATATTTAAGGTTTTAGAATCTGTTGACGTTTGGGAATGTGATGTATGAAATTTAAGGTTTGAGATTTTGTATCCTTTAAAAACGATTTTGAATCTAAGGTTTTAGAATTATGTAGACTCCAAGAGATGGTTTCGATGGTATTTAAGGTTCTAGAATATGAGGTTTGAGATTTTGTGGATTTGAAGAAATGATTTTTATGATATTTGAGGTTTTTGATTCTGTAGGCTTATTTTGTAGACTATGAAATAATTTTGATAAGATTTAAGGTTATAAATTTGGGTAGAGTTTTGGGCAATTGATTATTATCAGACTTGAGGACTTTTATTTTAGCTTTTAACTCCAGCTTGAAGTCATGAAAATTCAACTTTAAAAAGTTATAACATTACCAGAAACCACTCCGCCACATAACAAAATGAAATTCTCATATTAAACTCAACTCCCATTTCGGAAAGAACGAAAGGTTAAAATAGTAACAGCTACAAATTTTAAAGTAGATTTTTCTCTAAGGTGCAGATATCCAAAATAAGATAGAATAGTCTGATTGCAGCTCAACTCTCAGTTTGTTCCCTCAGCCTCCGGATAGAGCTCCTTACGGTCACAGCACTAGCAGTGTTCAACGTGTAGGCACCACCTGCATGCCTTGACCTTTCCACAGTCTTTGCAGCCCCAAATACCCACAGCCTTCCTCTTCGCTGCAAACTTTCCGCAAAATTCACAGAAATATTTGCTATGCTGACTGACTTCCATGATCTTAATCTGCTTTCGCAGACTAGCACCATAACGGGTACCATACTTTCCAACAATACCCGCCTTCTTTGTTCTCTTGATCATGATGGCTGGATTTGAAGGTACTCACTGACTGCGAAAGAAAAGGAGCGGCTGATTGGGAGCGAGCAATTGGAGAAGCCCTGTCAAATTTGAGGACTTGGGTTTGTAGATTTTAAGAAATGATTTTAGTTACCACTAGAACGAATGCTCGTTAGAATTGAGAAACTGATGGGCATTGAAGTCTAGATTGTCACGTTGAAAGTTATAGGTGCAATTATTTTTGGTTGGGGATAGTTTCAGACCTTTTAAGCTCGTTGTTTAATTTACAAGAAAACTGCTTATTTGCGATTAGTTAATTCCAACGAATTATTATTTTCAACTAAAATTAGTTACAAATAGTCTTTTTGTTATAATAAATTGGTCACAAAAGTACGTTTTTCTTGTAAATGAATTAATATTATACAATGACATCTTGGATGAGGCTTGGGTTTGAAGATACCATCACCACAAACTGATTGTTCGTATTTATGTCGGCATGTGTAGAGGTTGAGCAAACCTTTTGAATTTTCTTCGTCGAGAATGCTTAAGTTTCCATTACCCACATGGAACTTTCTTTGACTTGAATATTCTAAAATTTTCAAACCTCCTCACGCACTTATGACTAGTCTTGCTTTTCAAAGGAAATCCTTCCATAAATTCCTTGCTAGATGGCCCATTTTTTTAACGGTTCTAAGTCCTTTTTTTAAAATCTTTTTGGGACTTTGATATGAAGGAAAATAACGTAACACAGCGTTGTTTCAATAGATGAATTTATTTATTTATTATTATTATTTTTTAGCGAACCAATTTGTCCAACTCTTAATGAAAAATTTTGGCTACTCAGTTAGTATTTCGACAACAGTATTTTGCGGATATTCTTTTCACAAAAGGTTATAACTTTATTTTTGAGTTTTAATAGAAGGACCAATCTTGAAGCCAACTATTTCCTTTTGACCTTCCCTTTTTAGTTGCTATTCAATTTTCCTCGATAGTCATTTAGCGAAGCACACATTTGGTGCCTAAATGCAACGTCATTCATTATATCAGTTTTCTCTAAATCGGATGCTTACCAAAATAATAATAATAATAACAATAATAATAATAATAATATATAATTCCAACTTGCACCACTTCATCTTTGAGACCACTCCATTATGACTACTCGACCTTATCATTTTTTTTGATAGGACTACTCGACCTTTTCTACACCACGAGCTTGGTGGAATAATTAATGTACAAGTCAAAGTCTTTCTTTGATCGTCATCAATTCTATTCCATTCTCATATACCCATAAACACTGAAAAAGCAGCAATCCTTACCAGAAAATCCATGGAAGTTCTTCCCTCCCATAAGCTTCTTTCCCGACTCTGTCTTCTCTTATCTCTCCATATCACCTCACTTCTGCTTCTCTCTTCAGCTTACTCTCCTCCTGATAATTACTTCATCAATTGTGGAGCACACTCCAACACCAACGTCGATACCCGAGTCTTCGTTGGCGACCGGGGTTTCTTAGTCGGAAAGGGAGAAGCTATCAAAAACAGCAACTCATTAGCAAGCACTTCACCTCTCTATCGAGTGGCAAGAATTTTCCAACACCAGGCTTCATATAAGTTTGACATCAACCAATATGGTATATACATTATACGCCTTCATTTCTTTGTTTTCATGTCACTGTATACTGATAGTTCTATTCCTCGGTTCAATATTTCGGCTTCTGGGTTTTCACTTTTGACGAACTATAGCTTCCAAAACTTTACTAATTCTCCGAAGATTGAGGAATTCTTGCTCACCATCCCAAAAGGTGAATTTAAAATCAATTTCGTACCCTACGAGCCATCTTTGGCTTTCGTGAATGCCATAGAAGTCGTTCTTGGCCCCGAGAGCCTCATCCCTGATAAGGCCCCTCACATTACATCTCAAGGAGCTAAGAGTGACTACAGTGGTTTGAGGATCAAGGTTCTTCATAAAATTCATAGGATCGACGTTGGAGGTTCTGCATCCAAGCCCGATGAGTTATGGAGGAATTGGGATTCAGATGATAAATACCTATACCCAAAAGATGCCACGCATCAATACAAATTCGAAATGCCTTTTGACCAGGCCAAAAGGATCCGCAATTATACTGCCCCAGCTTTTGTGTATCAGACAATCAGACGATTGAATATAAGCAGCAACTCCAGTTTACCAAAGATAAGTTGGAGTTTTCCTGTCAATAAGAATTCTAACAACTTTCTTCGAGTCCATGTCTCTGGCATAATAAGTGTAAGTACACTTAATGACTGGTGGTTCAATCTCTCTATCAATAGAAATTTTAGTAAGGAGATGAATCCTTACGGTATAACAGAGAGGATTGGCGTGGATCCATTTCACATCGATTTTGTGGTTGATTCAGATGGCTTGGGATTTGTGAATGCTAGTATCATAATCGGCCAAATGGAGGGTTCTGGGATATATAATGCCCTTTTGACTGGGTTGGAGATTTTGGAGGTAGTGAATGAGTCGGGTTTCATTCCTCCTAGGGAAATTGTAGTAGGGAAAAAGAAACTTTCCCCTGCTATAATTGGTTTTGCATGTATTGGGGCATTTTTCATTTTGGTAATATTGGTGGTGTTGGGTTTGAAATTCAAGAAACTAGGGCATGATCAGATTTTGGGATGGTTTAGTTCGAAAAATAGGTTGGCTCAAAGAGGTCCTAATGCTTCCCTTGCTGATCCTAGTCTAAAGCTTAGTTTAAGGGTACCTTTTTCTGAAATACTGGGTGCAACAAGGAACTTCAATGCCGAGTTATTGATTGGTGAGGGTGGATTCGGGAAAGTCTACAAAGGAACTCTTAAAAATGGCACCAAAGTGGCTGTGAAACGAAGTGATCCACGACATGGGCAGGGTCAAAAGGAATACCAAACGGAGATCATGGTGTTGTCTCGGATTCATCATCGCCATCTTGTTTCTCTGATTGGATATTGCGATGAACATCGTGAGATGATATTGGTTTACGAGTTCATGGAAAATGGGAGTCTGAGAGACCACCTCTATCATTTAGATGACAATTTCGGGAAGTCAACTTCAGTGTCTAAATTATCTTGGGAGCAAAGACTAAAAATCTGCATCGGTGCAGCAAAGGGCCTACACTATCTACACACTGGCCCGGCTGGAGGAATCATTCACCGTGACATGAAGCCAACAAACATTCTACTTGATAAACATTATGTGGCTAAAGTTGCCGACTTCGGAATTTCGAAATCTGGCCTTCCCGATCAAGACAACTTCACCATGGGTGTAAAGGGTAGCTTTGGTTATCTTGATCCAGAATACATTACAACCCTACACTTGACAGAGAAATCTGATGTATACTCCTTTGGAGTTGTACTTCTTGAAGTTCTATGTGCTAGACCAGCTATCATACCATCATCTCGGTTGGATGAGGTGAACTTAGCAGAATGGGGGATGCTGTGGCAAAAGAAAGGCCAACTCGAGAAGATTATTGATCCAGTGCTTGTTGGTAACATTAAGCCAAGTTCACTGAGAATATTTGGTGATACTACAGAAATGTGTTTGAAGGCATTTAGTATTGAGAGGCCGACTATGCAGGATGTGTTATATTACCTAAATTATGCATTGCAGCTTCAAGAAACTGGGATGCCCAGAGAGCCATTTGAAGACAGCATGACGACTACCATAACTTCATTGGAGTTGCAGTTTCCGGTTGTTTTGAACTTTCCTGATCATGAAGATGATGATGCGCCCAATAGAGGGGATGATGGTTCTAATACAGAGGTTAGTGAAGCCTAAGTCCATTGGTTTGGGTAAGTATTGTCAGTTTGCATTAACATCTGAATTCATGGCAATAAGTTTTATTAATGGTTGTTTCAAGGCACGTTAAAGCGCCACTTTCTTTAAAACAATATCTGCTACCACTAGTCACGGTATGCATACAGATTACAAGTGAATTTACCTATAAGATATAATGAAGTCTAGAATAAGTTTGTTTGTTTAACTGCGTTATGCACATACAAAATTAGACCTAAATGCCTTGAGATTCTACTATTCAACTAAAAGATTAGAAAACTATTCTCTGTAGAATAAATAGATCTTAATAATAAGTTTTGAAGAAATGAAAATTATTGGAAGAGAGAGAATTTTAAAATTGCCTTGTAAGATTGTTCAATTGGTAAGCTAATGTGTCTATTTATAAATGACCAAAAGATGTAAATTAAAAGTTATTACATTTTCTTTTGTTGGAATCGATTCCCAACATGTATATATGTTATACTTGCTGCCAAGTAACACAGATTGTACCAAGTCCAACAGTTGTGTGCACGTTCACCTACCATATTGCATTGGTTCGGATCTACCCAACACGTCCTTCAAGAAAATTTTTCATCAAGAGCGCTTGCGCTCTTGGGCTGCCCAAATCCAAAATATATAATAAAATGTAAAAAGTGTATATATGGAAGCTCTTATTTTACAAGTATGCAGTAAAAACGATATATAATTTGTTTTTTGAAGTATAAACATGTATGTTGTATTCATGTATTGACTGAATTACATAGTTTATCAAAGTTTACACAGTTAAGAATCTCCTGAGGATGGTCCTCCATCCAAACTCTTTCATGTACATTTAAAGCAATTTTTGCAAGGCTATGTGCCACACTATTACAATTTTTGTTAACATATAACACTAACTAATCCCTTCTATTTTTCAAAACATCTTTAAGATCTTCAATTAACTGCCCATGCCACTCCCAACACACTTCAGAACTATTAACAGCATTCACTACAGACAAAGCATCACCTTCCAACTGTACCTTCCTGAAATTCAGTTCAGCACACAGCTTCATGGCCCTCCACAAAGCGTAGACCTCAGCTACCACTGAATCAAAAACATGTACTCTAGGACAACATAGAGAAACAAGAATTTCACCACAACTGTCACTAATCACCACCCCAATCCCACCTCTGTTCTCTTTATTCTTCCATGCTACATCCCAATTAATTTTCATCACATCTCCCACATGTGGTTTCCAATAAATAACCCTGCTATTAAGAGAACCCCCAGTCCTCGCATTATTTCTTTGCTTCACTTGCGCCAATTGATGTTCTGTCAAACAGCTAACAGCTTGGTTAAACACTTCATTTGGCCCTTCAAACTTGTTATCAAAAACCAAACCATTTCTCCTCAGTCATATCCTTCTCATCACCACAACCATAACCTCCATTTGATCTTGAGGCAATTTTGAGGACCAATCTGACCAAAGCTCAAAAAGATCACTTTCACCACTTGACCATTTATGCACTGGACTCCTCTCATAAGCCCATACATCACTTGCCCCTGTAGCTCCACAAAGCATGGCAGACTGACTCATCCACATTCATGCAAACTGGACAGGCAGCTTCTTTAATGATAGACCTTTTCATTAAATTCATCTTTGTTGGCAGACAATTAGAAATGGCCTTCCAAACAAAGACTTTTACAACCCTTGGGATATTCAGTAACCATAAACTCTTCCATACTTCATCTGATCTATTGGACATATCCCATTTCTCCCTTCCTTTTCTACTGATTTCTAAATGATTGCACTTCTAACACTATACAAACCATTTCTTGAGAATGCTCATATCTGCTTGTCAGGCAACCCAGAAAGATTGACGGGTAACTTGCATACTACATCTGCTTCCTCTATATTCAACACTTTCTCCACTAAATCCACATTCCATCTTCTATTTTCAACTATAATTAGCTCTTCCACCTTTGCCTCAGCATGCAGAACATTGACTGGAGACTGAATTTTAAAAGTTACAGCCCTTGGAACCCACTTGTCCTCCCAAATCTTTATACTTCTCTCATCCCCTACTCTCCAAATCAACCCCTCTTTCAATAGATCCAATGCATTCCATAAACTTCTCCATATAACTAAAACCTAAGGAAGCATGCAAAATATCATAGTGTCTGAAATATTTTTCTTTCAAAACCACAGCCTCCATATAGAATGGGGGTTCAGCATCACCCTCCAACATTGCTTTGCAAGAAGAGCTTGATTAAAAGTTTCTAACTCTCTAAAACCCAAACCCCCATCAGATTTAGATCATCCCATGTTTGCCCAACTCCTCCACTGAATTCTATTGTCCCTTTGCTTGAAACTCCACCAAAATTTTGCCATTTGAGAGGCTATCTCATCACATAGTTTTTTTTGGCAACTTGAAGACACTTATATTGTAAGTGAGGATTGCTTGGATGATTGCCTTAAGCAGTAATTCTTTTCCTAAGGGTGACAGAAACTGATTCTTCCAATTACTCAATTTTTTCCATACACGATCCTTGACAATGCTAAAAGATTGATATCTAGACCTGCCAACCACAATTAACAGCCCTAGATATTTTTCACAGTTATTTTGTACCCTAGCCCCACAATCCTTAACAATGGCATTCCTCATTTCAACACCAACTGTGGGACTGAACAAAACTATTGTCTTATACTTGTTTAAACTCTGACCAAATGCCTTTTAATACACCTGACTCAGCTTATAATGTTGTCTTCCAAGCGTAGAAGCTGTCAAAGTAATACAAGGGTAAGTCCCAAGATCGAATTCACAGGGACAATGGGTTATCAAAGCGTTTGTGAGATTTTCTTTGTGTAAAAGATGTATCGATTATGAAAGATGAAAATGGATGTGGATCTATGTTTCTAAAATTACTAAAACTAAGAGACTTAGAGAAAGTGTGTAGCAAATGAATTAAACTTGCAAGAAACAATAAAACAAACACTTGGGTTGGGTTTGAGATTCTTTTTATTTCGGATTCTAGATAATTTCTCGATTAACAATCCAGTCAAGGAATTGATATTCGGAAGATAAAAATTAAGCTCAAGTTTTTGCAATATTTTCTCAAGAAATTCTCTAATTTACTAGCCAAATTTATATTCGTAATCAATCGAAAGAGGCCTTGATAAATTCAAACTTTTGTTGTGCCTTACGTCAACAACAAAACAAGAGCAAGAGCCGCAATCTATTTTCCATTTGAATCCGACTAGTAATTTAGTGAAATCAACATTAAACAACAAAATATTGCATCAAACTAGGATCTAAAATAAATTAAATCTCATTCCACAACCCAAGCTTTAGAAATTAGTTATACATGATATTTTTATTAGCAAAAATTAATCTAAGCAAAGTCATAAAAAAAGATAGAGAAATAAAAACGAAACCGACTTAATGAAAACTGAAAGAAAGGAAAACGATAAAAAAATGAAATCTGAGAGAGAGAGAGTTCTTCTCCGTCCGTCCGAATCTTAAACAAAAGAAACTAGTAGGAAAAAAAAGAGAGTTCTGAAACGAAAAAAAAAAGAAACTAAAACAGAAAATTTTCAAAAAGATGAAAACAAAAAAAAGTAAGTAAATTAAATGCTAAATTGAATGGAAAGAAAGAAGACAGGTGCTGAACGAAATAAAGAAAAAAAATAAGCAAATGCTAAACGAAAAGAAAAGTAAAAACCGCCTCAATCGTAACATGAAAGAACAGAAAAAAAAAGTCTCCTATCTAAAGAAAAAAACTGTCCGCTGTTAAGCCTCCTCTCCGAAGAAAAAAAAGAACTGCCCCCGTCTATGGTCTGGAACTCTCTTATATAGGGTCTGCATGTGCTGATTAGCTTTCTGCATCCGTGAGCTGTGTTCCGTGGGACTTGCATGTGAGCTGAGCTGCTTCAACTTTTCTGCAAGTGTGCCTGCTGTTTCTGTATGTGCCTCTTGAGTTCCAGCCGTGTGAGTGGCTTTTCTGCATGTGCTCAGTCTCATTTTCTGCTGCTATTTCTTCTTTCTGCATTGTGTATGAGTGTGTTCCGCAGCTTCTTCTTTTTCTGCTTCCATGAGTTGCTGTCTCCAGGTTTCTGCATGTGCCTCTTGAGTTCCAACCGTGAGTTTTCCTGCATGTGCATGTACTGTGTGAGTTGCTGCAAGTGTTTCTTAACTTTCTGCATGTGGTGCTATTTCTGCATGTGCCTCTTGAGTTCCAGCCGTGTGAGTGGCTTTTCTGCATGTGCTCAGTCTCATTTTCTGCCGTGAGTTTCTAATTCTTGCATGTGTGCTGAGCTGCCGAGTTCCACTTTCTGCATGTGCTGCTTAACTTTCTGTGTGAGCTGCCGAGTTGTTGGTTTTTATGCATGTGTTCGGTTTGCCATGTCCCAAGTTCCTGGTGTGTGCTGCCCACTTGCTTCAAATTGTTTTCTGCATGTGCTGGTTGCTTTCCATGTTTTCTGCTTTGTGTGTTGTCCG
This sequence comes from Carya cathayensis, assembly GCA_011037825.1. NCBI lineage: Eukaryota > Viridiplantae > Streptophyta > Magnoliopsida > Fagales > Juglandaceae > Carya > Carya cathayensis. Next base: position 1,214,245 of record QGSO01000209.1, read on the forward strand.
AGTGTTGCTGTTTCCATTCCGTAAAACCAGCTTGTTTTCTGCATGTGAAGTGCATGTGTGCTACCCGAGTGACACCTTCATTTATTTCTTTCACTTGCTTTTATCTTCATAGACTTTTTCTTTCAGCTATGTAGGCAATGGCTTCACTCTTGGACACCGACCAAGATTCAAATATAAGTTTTGCGTAAGCATTAGTCGGCCCCACATCAAAATGCATGCATCTATGTTTAATTAGGGGTAATATCTTATTTCGCATGTCAAATAAAATTAAGTCACATTATCTAATTAATACTCTTATTTTAACTCATAAAGCACTTTTAACTCAAGATATTTAAAAGTATTAATACCACATAATTGACCATTTATCAACACCTCCAAAATCCCATTGATTTTCCTCTATTCATTCCATGTGGCTTTCCCAAAGATTAAGCAATCATCTGCAAACAAGAGATGAGTCATTTTAACACCCCCTTGAGCCACTGCAACCCCTTTAAGCTCACCTCTCTATTTTGCTTACTCAGGCATAAAGCTTAATCCCTCAGCACATAATAGGAAAAGATAAGGAGACAATGGGTCTCCTTGTATTAAACCTCTTGAAGGACAAATAAATTCCCCTGACTTGCCATTAACAAGAGTAGCATATGTCACTGTTGAAATGCATTTCATTATCAAATATGTCCATCTTGCCCCAAAACCAAGCTTCCTTATCACTGCCTCTAGGTATCGCCATTCCACCTTATCATAGGCCTTAGAGATATCAAGTTTTACAGCCATGCTTCACACTCTACCATTTTGCCTACATTTCATAGAATGTAAGATCTCATAGGCTGCAATAACATTGTCTAAGATCAATCTCCCAGGAATGAAGGCACTTTGGCATCTTGAAATAATTCTATCCATCACCCTTTTAAGCAAATTTGCAAGAGTCTTTGTAATGATTTTGTAGAATATATTACATAGACTTATCGGCCTAAAATCATTCACAGTCTTAGGGTCACTGACTTTAGGAACCAATACAATAAAGGTCTAGTTGATAGACTCTTGCAACCTGCCTCCATTCAAGAATCTCAACACAGCTTCACTCACATCATTCCCAACCACATGCCAAAAGGATTGGAAAAAACATGACCCATAACCATCGGGTCCTGGAGCTTTCATAGGCCCCATCATTTTTAGAGCCACATCCACTTCCTCTCTTGTAAATGCCTTCTCAAGAAACTCATTCATAGATTCGGATACCCCTGGCTCCAAGACAGCAATATAGTCATTAATAACTTCTGTAGATGGCTGTGCACTAGAGTAAACTTGTGAAAAATGTTCTCTGAAAGCAGCTTCAATACTCTCCTCATTATCCCTCAGAACTGATTGATCATCCATAATTGACACAATCTTATTTCTTCTTCTTCTTTGATTAGCACACTCATGGAAAAATCTAGTATTTCTATCTCCCATCATATACCAATTCCTTTTAGCACGCTGTTTCCACCTTATATCCTCCAGCTCCATTAATAAACCAACCCTATCTTGGAACTGCTTCAACTCTACCATAACCTCCTGAGAAAGATTCCCTTGTAGCTCCTTAATCCTTATATAAATTTGTTCAATTTCTTTAGTTCTCCCTTTATCTCTCCCCTTAAAACATGATAACAAGAAGCCACTACAGAATCGTAGTCTAGCTTGAATTTTCTGTACAGGTTCTGTAACTGATATTCCCTTCTGCCATCCCTGCTTAATTGCTTGCTCACAGCCTTCCTGATTAATCCAACAAGCCTCAAACCTGAATGGGAATTTCAACCTCCTTTTACTATGCTCACCATCAGCAATAGAGAGTAGGATAGGCAAATGATTTAAACATCTCCCAATTAAGGCCTCTACCTTTAGCTCGTTAAACAGAGATCTACATCTCTCATTAACTACAAGCATGTCCAGTCTTTCCTTTGTAAAGGATAAATCATCATGTTTATTTGACCAAGTATAAGCACTACCTCGACATCCAATATCACCTAAACCACAATCCTCCAATGCTTCTCTAAACATTTTAAGTCAACCCTCAAGTCTCCTCTTACCTCCCACCTTCTAATTCTGCCACAAAATTTCATTGAAATCTCCCTTTACACACCAAGCAGTAGTATTGACAGGTTTAAACTGTCTTAATAAATCCCAAGACAAACTTCTTTTTCCTGTTTCAGGGTGACCATAAAAGCCTGTAAAGTACCAATCACCTCACTCCCTTTCTCCTTTAACCAGTACATTAACATGTCAATTCGAATAGTTAATCACTTCAACAGCCTTCTCATACTTCCAAAGTAACACCAAACCTCCTTTCCTCCCAACTGGATCCACAATTAGGCAACCTTCCATGCCTAACCTCCTCTGCAAACTAGAAATCTTACATGATCTAGTTTTTGTTTCATAAACAAAAACTATAGTGGGCCTCTTATCCTTAACCATTAGGCTAAGGTCTTGAATTGTCCGAGGGTTCCCAAGCCCTTAGTAGTTCCAACATAAAATATTCATAATGCCAGGTGGTGCTACTCAGCAGCAACCACCCCTAGTCTGTTATCAACACAGACTAAATCAACATCATCTTTGATTCTTTTTCCCTCAACCACCACCTCACTATCTTCTTCAATAGAATCATAACTCCTTTTCAATAAAGAACGAGGACTAGATTTCTTACCTGCCTCAGGTCTAGCTCTAGTTCTCCTCCTCCATCTAGAAGCCTTCTTGTTATCTTGAGATTGGTAAGCAACATTAGCATTCAATTTTCCAATCAATAACCTGGTTTCAGACACAATCGTTTGAACATCATCCAAATTCACATAAGTTTCTGCCAATTCCTTGTTCATTTCTTGCATCATCACTGGAAATTGTACACCCAGTACCTAGGGTTTCATCAGCTTCGAACTCTCAACACTCACCTCCACTTCCCTCTCAGCAGAGTTTTGTCTATTGATCCCCCCTTCATTCTCCTTATTAGCAGAGTTTTGTCTCAATTGTTCCTCTCTTTCCTCACTCCTAACATTTGCTTGCTTCCCCCCACTCTTAACATCACTCTTTCTGGTTTGGGCATAGCTCAAAGCCAAACACCATACTGGCCAGAGTTACCTTCCATTGCCTTGCATTCATCCTTCTCATGAACAATCCTTCCACAACTAAAACACATTCTAGGTAACTTTTCATATCGAAAAGGTACCCAACTTTTCCTGCCATCCACTACAATAGTTCTCCCTCTAGTTATAGGTCCTTAGGTCACATTCCACCCTTACTCTCAGACACCTCCCCCAAGCTAAACCATCCTCTTGAACATCCACTTTCATAACCTCTCCCATCGACCCCCTATTAATTCCCCTATCTTCTGATTCATAAAAGTCAATGGCAAATCCAGCATTTGCACCCATAAACATGCATGATCGAAATCTATCATGCTAGGTTTCGTTTCTCCATCAAAGTCTTTCAAAACAAACAAATAACTATCAAAAAGCCACGGACATCCATCCAACACTCTCAGTTTATCTTTGTGAGTAACAAAAGTAATAACAAAGCAATTACTCCCAATCTCATGAAATTTCAGTGGCTTACTAACCTTCCAAACTTTCTTCATCATAGACCTCGCAACTTCCTTCCCTATCCTATGATCCAAAATAATTTTCCCCACTAGACTTTGTTCGCCCTTCAATCTCATCGATCCAATCGAATTTTGTTGAATCTCAATCGGACACTCCTCCCCTTCATGCAACTTCAAACACCTCCATACTTCTCCATTCCCTCCATCATCTCCTCTACTCACAATCGCAAGCAAAGAATTTCTTCCTTCCTCAATCGAGAAACGAAGATTACACCTTCACCTCAAACTCTTTCCCAGAAAGGAAAAACGGTTAAGGGAAGACTTTTTTGGTGTATAGTGTTGCTCCCAATATATATATGTATATATATATATAATAAATAAATAAAAAGCGATATATAATTGATATAGCATGTAGATACCCATTGGCCATATAAAAATAAACATAAAAAAAGCTTAAGCTTATAGTCTTTTAAAGAAACACCATTAGTAAGTACTAAATTTAAATCAGAATTTTCTTGTGGCGGAAATAAAACAATAGGGAAAGACCCATACGACCAGTCCAGGGTTCGAGGGCGAGCTTTATTTAAGAGAGAATGAGGAGTGAATCAAAAGGCTTCCATTTTCGTTCTTGATTTGAAAACTTTCGGGACCCCTCGATCTTATTCATGGTTAAGAAGGGGGAAGAGTCTATATCAATTGACATAATTTTAGGTATAAATGAATGGGGTTTACATTGCACATGAATTTTGTTAAAAAAAAAAAAGAAAAAAAAAGGTTTTCATTAATTATTTAGTCCTAAAAAATCTGAATAGGAAAGGTTGCTTTTAACATGGTGCTTTTTACCCCAAAAAAAAAAAATAGAGATTGTGCTTAAATTAAAAAATAGTAAAAAAGCAACCCAATTGTTTCGTAATTAACTGTAGAAGGATATGCTCGGTTGATTGATAAAGCCCAAAAAAAAAAAACAAAAACAAAAACAAAAACAAATAAACTTTTGCAGATCAAATGTATGTATTTAATTGAGATCGTTACAGTCTAAAAAGTCCATTTAAAAGAAGGAAAAAAAAATCCTAAACTTAGGGCTTGTCCAAACACTTAATTGTATTTTATCAGAAATTTTCTTAATTAGAAACATCAATCAAACATAAATACTTTTTCAATTTTTAATTTTTAATTTTTTTATCGAATAATTACCTAATTATTATAAAAAGTAATACAATTTTTTCAAATCTCAAAACAAAAATAATATTAAAAAATAATATTCTAACAATATTTTAAGTTTATAATATTTTTATTCATTTTTTTCTCTCTCATTTTTCAAAACTTAATAAAATATCTAAATTCAAATCATTTCCCTTATGGGTGTAACTGGTCTGGTCCATTTCGGTTTTGGACAAAATTTAGGACCAAACTCATAGCACCGATTTTGCATTTTTCAAAACCGATTACGCATCGGTTACCCTCCTAAATTGGTATCTTTGGTTTTACCGATTTTTGGTTCAATTTGGTCCCCTTTTTTGCTTTTAATAAAATGTAAATCTCTCGTAAAAAATCTATTTATAAAAAAAAATATTAAAAATCTGCTTTATAAAAAAAAAATCTACTATTTACAAAATAGTCTGCTATAAAACAAAAATCAAAAGAAAAAAAAAAGCTGTTATAAGACTATAATTAAAATTGCTACAAAAATAGAAAACAAAAAATCTGCAAAAAAAAAAAAAAAAAAATCTGCTATGAAATAAAAAAAGTCTAAAAGTTTAAATTACAAGTCCAAATTACGAAAACATCCAATAAAAAACTTTACAACTAGAACAAATAGTATTAATTAATTATAGGATTATTATAAATATTAGTATTATTAGACTATAGTATTATTATAAATATTATTATAAATTATAGTGATTAGAGTAACTATATATTAGTATTTGTTAATTGTTATAGTGAGTTTGATTTATTATAACTATATTATTGATAGACTATAGTGATAGTATTAGTATAGTAATTTAATATTAGTATTACTATATTATTAGTTTATATGTGATTATTTAGTATAGTGTTTTATATACTAATTTATATATAGACTTAAAGTATATTACTAATAGTAATATAGTATTAGACTATAGTATTATTATAAATATTAGTATTAATTATAATGATTAGAATAATTATATATTAGTATTTGTTTATTGTTTTAGTGAGTTTAATTTATTATAGCTATTATTCTTGATAGACTATAGTGATAGTATTAGTACAGTAATTTAGTATTAGTATTAGTATATCATTATTTTATATGTGATTATATAGTATAGTGATTTATATACTAATTTATACATAGACTTAAAGTATATTACTAATAGTAATATAGTATTAGATTATTAGTATTAGATCATAAAATGTAAATTGTAATTAATATAAATTATATACTAATATATATTAGTATTACTAATCTACTAATATCTTATGTACTTATCAAAAAAAGTATTGAGAATTTATTAGGTCACCAAAATTTAGTAACAAATATTTGAGTGATTTTCTTTCTTTTTTGGTTCTTGCTTCTTATGATAAAATCTTATTAATATATATATTTTATATTTAAAAATTAAATTTTCATGTTTAAGATTAAAATTTTATTTGATAAATTATAATAACATAATCTTATATATAATTATAATTTATATTATTATATATATTATATATATATTATATATAATATAAAACATATTAAATATAATATTAAACGAAATTAAAATATATATTAAATAGAATTGGTCCGGTCCGGGCCAAAAATGTCCAGAACCGAAATTGAACCGGTTCCGACCGATTTTTCAATTCCGAAAATTGGTTCTGGACCAGACCGGTTCGGGCCAGTCAGGACCAGTTTTCTAGTTTTTCGAGTATTTTTTACATCCCTAATTTCCCTACTATTTACAAAATTATTATCTCATCTTATTCCTCAAACATCCCCTTAATCTTATCTCATTTTAGGGTAGATAAATACTAGTATGAGATAATATAAGAAAATATATTCAGCAAGAGATTTTGGGTAAAATCAACTTATTTATATGTTGTAAAATCCAAACAAGGTAAAATCTACTTGTAAACTGTTTTCCTAGCTTTTTAGTCTTTTTCTCTACAAGGTCAGAAAATACCTGATCGATTCTTTTCCATCGACAAAAGTTGTATGCATGTTATCCTACCATACTCCCCAAGCGCCAATCTACAAGATGATCTGAGTACCACCACCGTCTGACCATCGTGTGTGGCTCACACATAGCCTAAGCCATGTGTGAACCTCATGTGCCGCTGCGAATCTACGCCTCCAATGCCTACATGCATAGCACCAATTGATTCATTTGTCTCTAATCTTCAAAATATAGCCGACCTCACTTCATTCCGACTTGTCCATGAGCCCAATGCATCAACATAGTGGCTGGTGTTCATTTGGTGCCTCCGATGATCTTGTTTCTCCAACTATATTTATTTAAATACGTTCTTGGTTTCCTCAAATGAGAACATGAAAGTAGTATAAGTAGAGTTCTCCTATAAAATGAACCAGAATAATCAACTGCAGCATCTTTGGATTGTAGTTTAAAACCACAACCAATTGGTCCACTTGTTAGATCAACAAAAACTACCTTTGGGGTATCCTCCTTAACCTAGCTAAGGAACACAAGCCCTAACCTATATTTCATTATCTTTTTCTTTTATATTTTACCACCTTTGCCTCTTAGCACTATAGTTATTGTAATGAGATTTTTGTACAAAGTATCCCACCCATTCCTCTTATATTATTTTAATTTAAATGCATTATTGATTAAAAAAAGAATTAGTTAATACTATAATTAAAGCTTACTAAAATCCCTATAAAGCTCATTCTACTCAATATGAAATGAATGTACACTCAATGCAATTTTTTTCTATTATTTACGTCTATCATACTTCTTCCTAGACCTATTGGTACATCACAATTAATATTTAAATTGTTTTAGAAAATTTACGCTTTTTATTGACCCAAGTCGTATCATTTAATATTTTAAAACATTAAAATTTTAAATTCTTGCATGTTGTTCACCTGTCTAAGGAAAAAATCCACAGATAAAACTTCATCCTTATTATAATGTGAATATATTAAACTCACAATTGAAAAACAACTATAAATACAAGATTGTTGAACAACTTGCAATTTTTTATATCATCAATTGATTTAGACTCAACAAAAATCATAGGCAACTAAAGTAGAGCGTATACCATCCTCTCTAACTTGTAAGAGAAATTATTTACACAATCGTAGAATGTGCAAGTCTAAGACGTTTAAAAAAAACAGATAAATATGAGATTCACTTAAAAAACTCACAATTTAATATTGGTTCCTACTTTTTTTCTTAGCAACAAATATGCATTCAACATTAGCCTCCTGTTGGTAGTGTGTAACTCTCCATGACAGTGTTGCGTCCACATGAGTGGGAAGTTAATTCACTTAAAAATTATTAACACAAAGGCTATCCCAAGTGCATGAGGATGTTGTGTAATAATTAGGAATAAAATTCCTAAATTGTCTCATCATGAAAAGTTGTTTAAATTCAAACTCGTATAAAATGGTGAAAAGTTTTACAAACAAAAGTGGTAGTATGTACAATGAATGGAAGAGTCAATGGAAATAAAAAATGCATTAGTCATAGACTAAATTCATACTTTTGGATTTTTTTTTTTAGTGTCGAAATAGAACGTAAAAGACTAAAAAATTGAAATTAACAATTAAAAATTCAACTACCCTAAACAATTTTAATTAATCTGAAAATTAAATAATAAATTGAAATTAATTTAAAATGTAATTGTAATGTATATATAATGAAAGTTTAAAAAAATAAAAAAAAATAACTAACATAAAATAAAATAAATAGCAAATAAAATACCAAACTTTTAATCCAAAAATATCAATAATACACCATAAACTTTAAATTGAAATTAAATAAAAAGTAGGGAATGAAAAGATCAAATCAAATGAACGGAGATGAAGATTGAAAGCAGTGGAGGAGGCTGGACTGTAGCAGCAATTGGACCCCTCAATGAGCCCTTCAACGACACTGCAGTGTAGACCCAAGATACATAAAAAAATGAATAAATTCCCAGCTAGCATGCAGCGTCTTCAATCCCAGAGAAAAATTGTATCCAACGCTGAAAATGCCCAATTGAAAATGAAAAATGTTGCGGCGTGAATTGAATTAGAAATCGAAAGAAAACCATCCCTCTCCCTTGTGCGGTGTGAAAATGCTAAATATATGCATGTCGTCCCAGGTCAAAAGTCTAATATCAGTTGCCGTGCGTCAGTTGAAATCCTCATATATTTTAAAGCAGCGTGCGGCGTGAGTCAAAATGGATGAAAAAACCTTCTAGACAAAATAAAAACTGTGCAGCCCCCCAGGAGAATTAAAATTGCTGCAGTTGCCGTGCAGGTCTTGAATTCATGCCTCAAGCCAAAAAATAATGTCAGGCGCCCTCTGAATAAATGTTATATATGTTGTCGTCCCCTTTAAATTCCTTTTTATTTCTTAGCCTATATAAGAAATATAAATTAGAAAGGAAATAAAATAAAATAAAATAATAGAATATCAAAAATATATTATGCATGTGAATTAACATTGTCCAATTAAATCACAAATTATAATATTAAGCAAAAACCATGCTATTTATCAATTTAAATCATAACTCGGATTTATGCATCTTAATCATTTTTCATCTAAAACCAATAATAATGTAATAAAATAAATAAAATATATTGGTTCTAAATGTATAAAATATGCAATATTTCAGCTCAATCACACCCATCAACTAGCGTTTTGCTAATCCTTGAGCAAAATAATAAAAATTAGTTAAGATGAACATTGCATAAAGATCAAAATTCAAACAAAAGCAATCAAACACAATACTGGATTCTCACAAAAGGTGATCCATGACTACTCAACCCCAAGAGCTATACCCACCAAGACTGTCTCAGCAATCCTTCACATAAAATTGGAGAAAATGTCTCAGAACTTAGATGTGTGTGTAGCTACACGGTTGTGTATTCCTCATTACTAGCCAGGATTTGTCATAGGATTTTTCAACATTAAGATTAATCATTGCTGATTTCAACTACTTCAAAGTCCAAAGAACTAGCAACTTTCACGTCAACTCTGTTTAAAGGTTGAATACTCAACCTCTAAAATTAAGGTAACTGTTTCTAGCCATTTACTTAGGAAAGTTCACTAAGCTGCTTTTATCTTCTTCTTCTTCCTTTTCTCAATTCTTTTTTAATCCTTTTTTTTTCTTTTTTCTTTTTTTTTGGCATGGCTTGGTAGTCTTGCAGCTTACTTCTCCTGTGTTAAATCAATTGACAGTAAATGATGAACACTACATGTGTAAGCATGAGCAAAATGTCCTTCAAACTTTTTCCTTCGTTCTATATAAATCTTACCAAGTCTCATCTCAATAAGTATAACAGCCTGTTTCAAACCATATATCAACAAAATATGATACATTAGAAATCATGCTCTATGCTCGAGGTTGAAAATAAATATTTACAAAATAATTTTACTCAAGCACTCCACCAAGGTGCTCAAATTTCACAAGGTACTAGAAATGAAATGTGTGTCAATCATATATGTGTCAATGCACATTATATTAACGCAATTTTTTTTAAAATTTTTGCACACACGCTACCTCCCAACTAGTGAGAGACATGGTCCTCAGTGAATTGAACGAAAGAAAACAAAGTGCACAAGAATAAGTAAGCAATACGGACAACCAATCATATAATATAAAATGAGAGCAAAACAAAAAATATAAATAAAAGATAAAATGCAATTGAAGAAATAAATAAATCAAAATCAAAAAACTTCCCTGAGGGCTTGCACAAGCAAGATCTCTACGCTTGAATCAAAGGCAGTCATAAACGATTTTTGATGTTGTCCATTGACAGTGAAGCTATTGTCATTCTTTAGATTGACAATGTATACCGCCCCGTGAGGATAAACCTCCTTTACAATGTACAACCCACTCCATCGAAATTTCAGCTTCCCGAGAAAAAGATGTAGTCTAAAATTATAGAGAAACACTTTCTAATCAGGGACAAGATGTTTGTCATGGATCTTCTTGTCATGCAAGGCCTTCATTCGCTCCTTTGCCAAGTGAGAATTGTCATAAGCCTCTTTCCTTACTTCATCAAATTCCGAAATCTGCAACTTTCTTAAACCTTTGGCAGTATCAAGTGACAAGTTAATTTGGTTAATAGCCCATAAAGCACGATGCTGAATCTCAACAAGTAAATGACAAGCCAGACCATAAACCAATCTATAAGGTGACATCCTTAAGTTAGTTTTGAATGCAATCCTATAAGCTTAGAGAGCATCAACCAATTTTTCAGACCAGTCCTTCCGAGTGGGACGAACTGCTTTTTCAAGAATAATTTTAATCTCTCTATTGGCCAACTCAGCTTGACCGTTAGTCTAGGGGTGATATGGAGTAGAGACTTTGTGAGTCATTCCATATTTTTGCATAAGTTTTTGAAAATATTTGTTACAAAAATGTGAACCCCCATTACTAATGATCGCCTTGGGCATGCCAAAACGTGCAAATAATTCTTTCAAGAAACATATGACAATCTTATGATCATTTGTTCTACAAGGTATGACCTCCACCCATTTTGGAACATAATCCACATCAACTAAAATATAAAAATGCCCAAATGAATTTGGGAATAGTCCCTGAAGTCAATCCCCCAATAATCAAATATCTCAAGTGCAAGAATAGGAGAAAGGGGCATCATGTTACATGCTGTGGTTTTTTCAAGTTTCTTACAAGGCTCACATGCCTTGCAAAAAGATTCCACATCTCTAAAAATAGTGGGCCTGTAGAGTCCACTTTGCAAAATTTTGGCAACAGTTTTCTTAGCTGCAAAATGGCCTCCACAAGCTCCAGTGTAGTAAAAGTGAAAAATAGAGATAAATTCATCATCAGGAATACATCGACGCACCAACTGATCAACACAATATTAGGTGCAACTGTTAAGTGTTCCTTTAGGGTAAAAGCAAGCTGACACTCATCAGTCCAAGCCAAAGCAGTACCATTTTGTAATAAAGTACACAATAGTTTTGCTATACTACTAAAGCCTTGAATGAAACGTCGATAGAAGCCAACATGACCAAGAAAAGAACGAATATCATTCACTGTCTTAGGAATAGGCAGTTGAGATATTAATTCTATCTTGGCCCTATCAACCTCTCTGCCATGTTTAGAAACTAAATGCCCAAGTACCAAATCACTAGTAACCATAAATTGACATTTCTCCCAATTTAGCAATAAATTCTTATCCTCACATCTTTTCAACACAGCAGCAAGATTTATTAAACAGACATCAAAATATTTACCAAACACAAAAAAATCATCCATAAAAACCTCACACATGTCATCAAGCATATCAGAAAAAAATGCTCATCATATAGCGCTGAAAAGTAGCAAGTGCATTACATAAACAAATGGAATTCTTCTAAAAACAAAAGTACCAAAGGGGCAAGTGAATGTAGTCTTTTCTTGATCCTCTGGTGTTATAGCAATTTGATATTAACCAGAGGAGCCATCCAAGAAATAATAAAATGCATTACCTGCTACTTTTTCTAAAATCTGATCTAGGAAAGGTAATGGGAAGTGATCTTTTCGACACCAAATTCAACTTTCGATAGTCAATACACATTCTCTAGCCCATTACCTTCCTAGTCAGGATTAACTCACCATTAACATTTTCAACTCAATCAGAAGTTATTAATTAACTCCCCACCACTACCGCAACTTCAGGGAAGTTAATTAACTTTCCATGTGAAAAATTTTTAAATAAATGATTATGTACATTAAATTATGTCTAAGAAAAAATCTATGTACAAAAAAGAAAAACTCTCCTCTCTCTACATTTCCTAAAGAAACCATATAGATCTCTTAATCTTGAAGCGTGGAATTTTCAAAGAGATTCTAGTAGCCTCCTAAGCGACGTAGAAGTGAAAACAATAAAGTGACATGGTGATAAAGTATTAGAAATGCATAATTAAGTTGCTTAAGTGAGTGATTTATTTCATCAAAAAAGAGTTGAGCACTTAATTATGCATCAAATTCTAGTAATGGATTTCAAATAAATTAATGCCAATAATTTGCACACAAAAGTTTCATATTTTCCCTTGAAATAATAAACACTTATATTATGCTTATTGGCTGCAGGTCATTTTTGGAAATTAAAATGAAAAGTTTCTTGTGGCATGGAAAGACTTGTTTCATTTCCTTCAGCCAACATTTCCTTAGGCAATAAAGGAGCAGGGCATTTTTGGAAGGAAAGAGGAAAAGCCTCAACAGCTAAGTCAGAGGCTATGGAGAAAGAGTGAGACCAAGGGGAAGGAATACAGTTATGGGCTAAGGTGAGGCCAAGGAGGGCGTGTGAGACAAATGAGTGAGAGAGTGAGAGAGAGAGAGAGAGAGAGAGAGAGATTACCATCATATCTGGAAGGGACCCAACTAGGCAGTAACGATGGCTTGAGGAATCAGACCTAGAGTATTCTAGCTAATGCACAATTAAAGGGGGCTGAGGTGTAGTACTAGGGATATAAAAATAAAAGAAATTGTGCTGCAAAGGGGGTAGTTTTTCTAGAAGTATTCTAGCAACAGAAATTGGTGTTTTCAACTCTAGGCATTTCATCTATGAGCGATAGTTCTTCTTATTTTTATTTTCACTTCTGAAAGGATGATGCAAAGCTAAATTTCCGTAGCTTGGGTTGTGGAATAAGGCTTGATTTGTTTTGGCTTTTAGGTTAATGAAATTTCTGTTGATTTAAACGTTGTTTTTACTTTGTTATTAGCCTTAAATTGATTTGAAATTAGATAGCAACTCTTGTTCTTGCTTTGTTATAGATGTAAAACACAACAAAGGTTTGAAAATTTATCAAGGCTCCTTTCGGTTAGATGTTACTATGTGTTTGGCTAGTAATGTAGTGAATGTTTTAAAAAAATATTGCAAATTTGAACGTAAACTCTCCATCTTCCAATTAGCAATTCCTTGACTAGATTGATAGTTGAGAAAATTTACTAAAAACCAAATCAAAGAAAGACCCATCCGTAGCCCAAGTGTTTGATAAATTGCTTCTTAGATTTTTCCTTTTGAAATCTTAAGTATTTTCTAACTTCATTTTGCTGCCTTTAATTTCATATTTTGTTTATCTTATTTTCAAGATTCTTTACGTGTTAAGTGGTAGGAATGGACTTGATACTTTTTCATTTAGATTTGGACTCAAATGTATATATGTTTACAGCTTACTTTCGTAATTAGATTGCACGAATCCTTACATATACTCTTTTTTATATAACCATACAATGTTCAAAAAGAATTTACATAGCATTTTTTATGGTTTTGTTAACACACTTTTGTCCTTGTGGAATAAGATCCTAGATTTATCCTTGATATATAACTTGACACTTTTACACTTGGAAGAACATATTTGAAATCATGTCAAGTTTTTGGCGCCGTTGCCGGGGACAATTAGTGTTAATTGAAGCAATTTTTTGTTTAAGGGAGTTGAGGTAGCATAATGTTGTGAACCTATATACAGTTTTGGTGATACTTAAACTTTTTTTTTTTAGTTGATTATTCTCTTAATTTTACAAAATTGTTTTACTGTTGTATATGTCTGGTTGGGCTCGAAATCATTTTGGTCATCTTATTAGGAATTTTAACAGCACACTCTGATTCAACATCTTTTGATTCAGCATATGATTTAGCATCTATATCTCTTGAGTTCACACTTGAAACTGAAATCAATGTGGGTGATAATGAGCATGCCGAGAGGGAGACTGTGAATCCTAACAAGATTCCTAGGGAATACTTGCATCCTTTTCGAACTGGTGCACCTTCATGCATCATCCAACCTCTAAATGCCAACAATTTTAATTTCAAACCCGACATGATGCCTTTACTTCTACATTTCCATGGTATGTAGTCTAAAAATCCTTATTTACATATCAAAGAATTTGAGGAAGTATGTTCTACATTTTTTTATCGTACATGCACGGGAGAAGTCATTAGGCTTAAATTGTTCCCATTTTCTTTAAAAAAAATAAAGCTAAAATATGGTTAAACTCACTTAGATCTCAGTCCATAGGCACTTGGCAAGAGATGCAAACAAAAGTTTTGAAAAAGTTTTTTCCAATACATAGGACAAATGCTTTAAAAAAAGAGATCATGAATTTTTCTCGAAAAGATTCTGAAACTTTTTATCAATACTAGGAAAGGTTCATAGATTTATTAAATTCATGCTCACATTATAGTTATGAGCATTGGCATGTGATTAGTTTTTTTTTAAAGAGTTTGACACTTAAAATTCGCCAATTTGTTGAAACTATGTGTAATTGGGAGTTTTTCAATAAAGAACCTGAAGAAGTATACGAGTATTTTGATTATTTGGCTGAGAATGCCCAATCTTGGAATACTGACAATGCTTATGACAAATCTAAGGGTGTTGAGTCTAGTGGTGGCAAGTTTAATTTGAAAGAGGATGATGACATGCGTGCTAGAATAACATTGGTGTCCAGAAAAATTAATGTCATTGAAATGAAAAAGGTTAATGAGGTGCAAGTTATTCCTAAACTACCTGAAAAATGTGGAATTTGTGAAGAGCTAAGACATTCCACTAGTGATGTCCCACTATCCTTGCATTTAGAGAGGTGCTATTAGATCAAACAAGTGCTGTAAATTTGATTTCTAAACCATATGCTGGCACTTATTCTAACACTTATACTTTAGGTTGGAGGAATCATTCAAACTTTAGTTGGAAGAGTGAACAAGATGCTCCTTAAGGACCTATATTTCCTAGGGCATCTCAATACACAAGCCAACCTGCCCTAGTTCAAAAAAGGAGACTCAAAAAATCTATCCAGCAATTGGCTAATACATTGCAACAATTCTTGCAAGGAAAATCAACGATTAATAATCAAAATTCTCAACCTATAAATGACATGAGGAACACACTCACTAGGCTAACTACTACATTGAGCATTCAATAGAAAGGAAAATTTCCCGCACAACCATAACCAAACCCTCAAGTTCAACCTCAACAAGTTCAAGAAGCGACTGAGTGTTCCAACATCAAACCATTGAAAGCCATCACAACCTTAAGGAGTGGCTGAGTGGTAGACATTCTTGCTCAAGGGGCAAACAAGGTAAATAAGGCGGGTAAGGTTTCTAATTCAGCTCAAATTACTGATGAAGAAAATGAGACTAATGTAGAGGTAAATCTCTGCCCTGATCCAACACCTTTCCCTCAAAGACTTGTTCCTTTGCATAAAGATAAAAATCATTCTAACATTTTGGAAATCTTTAAGCAAGTTAAGATCAACATTCTTTTGCTAAATGTCATTCGACAAATTCCTGCATATGCTAAGTTTTTAAAGGACTTGTACACTATTAAGAGGAAAACTAAATGTCCAAACAAGGCCTTCTTAACTGAGCAGGTCAGCACCATTATACAAAACAATACCCCACCAAAGTATAAAGATCCGAGATCTTCCACAATTGCTTGTGTAATAGGTAGCTCAAAAATTGGTCAAGCCCTTTTAGACTTAGGTTCAAGTGTGAATTTGTTGCCTTATACCATATATGAACAGCCAGAATTGGAAGAATTGAAACCAACCTCAATTATTTTGCAATTGGCTGACCATTCCATTAAGATGCTCTAGAGATATTATTGAGGATGTTTTAGTTCAGATTGATAAATTTTTTTATTCGGTGGATTTTGTGGTGCTTGATGTTCATTTGACAAGTCCTTCTTTTCAAGCACCGGTAATCCTTGGGAGATCCTTTTTTGCAACATTTTATGCATTGATTAATTGTAGAAGTGGTGTTTTAAAATTGAGTTTTAGAAACATGACATTGGAACTAAACATTTTTAATACTTACAAGCAACCACATGACTTGAAGGAGGTTCAAGAAGTAAATTTATTGGAGGATATTTTGGATAAAGAAACTTACTTAGAAAAATAGTGTGCTAATTTAGAAATTGATTTGGAGGTTGTTAGTGAATTTTCTAGCAACATTTCTAATCAGTTTAATGTTTCTTTCATAGAGAATCAAAAGGAGACATGTTGGAGGAAAAAATTCGAGCAACTTCCATCCCTAACAGCATCATTAAGGCCTTCTTCAGATGAGATCCCAAACTTGGACTTGAAATCACTACCAACAGATCTAAAATATATTTTTCAGGGCCTCAACAGCACTTTTCCAATGGTGGTTTCTTCATTTCTCACTAAAACACAAGAATGGAGGTTAGTTGAAGTGTTGGGGTAGCATAAGGGAACTATTGGCTAAACCATAGTAGACATTAAAGGTATAAATCCCTTTATTTGCACTCATAGAATTTATCTAGAAGAAAATGTAAAAACTTCTAGGAAAATGCAAAGGCAATTGAACCCTACCATGAAAGAAGTTAAAAATAAGGTTTTGAAATTACTTGATGTTGGTATCACTTATTCTATCTCGGATAGCAAGTGGGTGAGTCCAATTCAAATAGTTCCAAAAAAATCTAGTTTGACAATTATGAAAAATGATCATGATGAGTTGATTCTTATGATAACGACCACTGAATGGCATATGTGAATTGATTATAAGAAGTTAAATGCAGCCACTAGGAAAATCATTTTCCCTTGCCCTTTCTTGATAAAATTTTGGAAAGAGTGGTTGATCATGCTTTCTGCTATTTTCTAAATGGTTTATCGGGTTACCATCAGATTGAAATAACCTTAAAGAACCAGGAAAATTCACATATCCTTTTGGCACTTTGCATTTAGACAAATGCCCATTGGATTATGTAATGCACTAGCTACTTGCTAATGATACATGTTAAGCATTTTCAATGATATGGTTGAAAATATTTTGGAAGTGTTTATAGATGATTTTTCTATTTTTGGCAGCACCTTTGATGATTGTTTAACTAACTTACAAGCTCTGTTGGCTAGGTGTGAAGAAAAAAATCTGCTCCTCAACTGGGAGAAATTCCACTTCATCGTTCAAAAAGGGATAGTCCTTGGGCATATCATTTCAGCTAGGCAAAATGAGGTTGATAGGGCCAAGATTGATTTGATTTCTAAGCTACCTGCACCAAAAACAATAAAGGATGTTAGATCATTCTTATGTCATGCTGGTTTCTATAGGAGATTTGTCAAAGATTTTAACTTCATTTCTAAACTTTTGTGTCACTTACTCATGCTTGACACTGTTTTTAATTAGATAGTTAAACACCAAAATGCTTTTGACCAACTTAAAAATTTGCTCACCATAGTCCTTATCATGCAACCCCCTAATTGGTCCCTTCCCTTTGAAATTATGTGTGACGCCAGTAATTTTGCCATAAGGGTTGTGCTTGGATAGCAACGGAATAGTTGTCCTTTTGTCATATATTATAAAAGTAAAACTTTAAATAGAGCTCAAAAGAACCATTCCACAACTGAAAAAGAATTAACTGTTGTTGTTTTTGCGTTGGAAAATTTTCAAACTTACCATACTTGGTTCTCCTGTGGTGATTTTCACTGACCATGCAGCTTTGAAATATCTCTTGACAAAGAAAGATGCTAAACCACACCTCATGAGATGTATCCTTCTCCTTCAAGGGTTTGACATCACCATCAAGGACAAAAATGGTGTAAAGAATGTGTTTGCTGACCATCTCTCCCGAATCCAGTTCACAGAAACTGAACCATCTTCTTCTATATCTAACTCTTTTCCTAACGAACAGCTTTTGTCTATTAATGTTTCATCATGGTATGCTAACATTGTAAACTTTTTTTGTGACAAATCAGACTCCACCACATTGGACTGCTCAAGACTTAAAGCGATTCAAAACTGAGGTTAAGTATTTCTTTTACGATAACCCTTATTTGTTTAAGTATTGCTCAGATCAAATCATTCGAAAATGTGTCCCAAATGATGAAATATTCGCTGTGTTAAATGCTTGTCATACCAAAGCATGTGTTGGCCATTTTTCTGCTCATAAGACGGTAACTAAAATTTTGCAATGTGATTTATATTGCCCTACCATGTTTATGGGTGTATTTAATTTTTGTAAATCTTGCGAACCATGTCAGAAATTGGGTGGAATAACTAAAAGAAACACGATGCCTCTACAACTTGTTTTGGTGGTAGAAGTTTTTGATTATTGGGGCATTGACTTTATGGGGCCTTTCCTCCTTTTGGTCATTTATACATTCTAGTTTCTATCAACTACGTGTCTAAATGGATTGAAGCTATTCCTTGCAAAACAAAAGGCCATCAAATTGTGCTTAAGTTTTTAAAAGAAAACATTTTCTCTCGTTTTGGCTTGCCTAAGGCTATCATAAGTGACAATGGCACTCATTTTTGCACCAAACTATTTGATGTCTCCTACACGGTATGGCATCCACCAAAAGATTTCTACCCCATATCACCTTCAAACAAATGGTAAAGTTGAACTTGCTAATAAGGAAATTAAAACCATTTTGAAAAAAACTGTGAATCCTAACTGTAAGGATTGGACTTTGAGATTGCCCGATGCATTGTGGGCATATAGGACTACATATAAAACTATTATTGGTATGTCCCCTTATCAGTTAGTCTATGATAAGGCTTGTCACCTTTTTGTTGAACTTGAACACTGCGCCTTCTGAGCCTTCAAGAAATTTAATTTTGATCTTGACCAGGCTGGATTTTTAAGGAAATTACACCTTTCTGAATTAGAGGAACTTAGGAGGGATGCTTATGATAATTCTAAGTTGTCAAAGGAATGCATGAAGTCTCTCCATGATAAGCATATTCAAAAAAAAATTATTTGAACCTAATCAGCAAGCTTTACTCTACAATTCTCAACTTCATTTATTCCCTGGCAAGTTAAGATCCCGATGGAGTAGCCCTTATCTAATTAAAACAGTCTTTCCTCATTATGCTATTGAGGTTGTCAATTCTCAAAATAGAAATGCTTTCAAAGTAAGGGCCTGTTTAGGGTTGCGATAGGAGTCTTAAAAAGTAATTAAATATTCTTAAAAGCACTTTAATGAAAAAATTAGGTTGTTTGGGTGTTACATATTAAAGTACTTTTAATCTCAAACGTGCTTGTTCGTATAATGCGGAACGTAATTTGAATTTTAAAAAGATTGTCAATGGACAAAAATATCCATATAACTTTAAGATAATTACAACTTTCAAACTTTCAATGATATAATCATAATTTTTAAAAATTCAAATAATCATCATTTCTACCTCAAAAAGTACTTTTTAAATTTGTTTCCAAACAAACATAACATGTTTAAAAGTGCTTTAAACATATAGTTACTAAACAGTAAATAAATTTTTAATAGTAGAACTTATTACTTAAATTATAAGCCACAAATTTTAAAGTTATAAGTTATATTTTCCACCGCAATCCAAAACATGCACTAAATGGCCAAAGACACAAACATTTTCTGAAAAATTTTTTACCTAAAGCCACCAATAGTCTTTTGCAAGATCCTACTTACCCTGTTGTTGTTTAGTACTTCTCTTTGTTTTAATTTTTTTTTTTTCTGTTTTGCTTAGTTTCTTTTGTTTTGCATATTTTTGTTTAACTGGATAACGTATGAACTTCTGTGGAGAATTGACATCTAATTTACATTAGCTCCAATGCTCTAAAACCAATCAATCATATCTATAGCATAGATTTTTTTAATTAAGTGATTTGGAAGTAAAGTTGAATCTATTTGCTCTCGTGATCACTTTATTTGCTAGAGATTAGCACAAAGCTAGTTGGGGGGTGTGATAAAGTGTTAGAAATGCATAATTAAATTGCTTAAGTGAGTGATTTATTTCATCAAAGAAGAATTGAGTACTTAATTAGACATCAAATTCTAGTATTGGATTCCAAATTAATTGATACCAATATTTTGCACACAAAAGTTCTATATTTGCTCTTAAAATAATAAACAATTATATTATGCTTATCGGCTGCAGGGCATTTTTGGAAAATAAGAGGAAAAGCCTCATGCGGCATGGAGAGACTTGTTTCATTTCCTTCAGCCAGTAATTATTTGGGGAATAAAGGAGCAGGGCATTTTTTGAAAGAAAGAGGAAAAACCTCAACAGCTAAGTCAAAGGCTATGGAGAAAGAGTGAAACGTGAATCAAGGGGAAGGAAATTAGTTATGGGCTTAGGTGAGGCCAAGGGGGGCATGTGCGACAAATAAGAGAGAGAGAGGGAGAGAGGTTATCATCATATTTGGAGGGGACCCAACTAGACAACAACGATGACTCAAGGAATCAAACCTAGAGTATTCTAGCTAATGCACAAATTAAGGGGGGCCAAGGTGCAGTACTAAGGGATATAAAAATAAAAGAAATTGCACTGCATAGGTGGCAGCTTTTCTAGAAGGATTCTCGAAGCAAAAGCTGGTGTTTTCAGTACTGGGCATTTCTTCCATGAGCGATGGTTCTTCTTGTTTTTATTTTCACTTCTAAAAAGAGGATGCAAAGCTAAATTTTTGGTAGCTTGAGTTGTGGGATGAGGCTTGATTTGTTTTGGCTTTTAGGTTAATGAAATTGTTGTTGGTTTAAACATTATTTTTACTCTGTTACTAGTCTTAAATGGATTTGAAATTAGATAGCAGCTCTTGTTCTTACTTTGTTGTATACGTAAGGCACAACAAAGGCTTGAAAATTTAGTAAGGCTCCTTTCAGTTAGATGTTATTATGTGTTTGGCTAGTAATGCAGTGAATGTTTTAAAGAAATAGTACATATTTGAACGTAAACTCTTCATCTTCCGATTATCAATTCCTTGACTGGATTGATAGTTGAGAAAATTTACTTAAAACTGAATCAAAGAGAAACCTATCCGCAGCCCAAGTGTTTAATAAATTACCTCTTATATTTTTCCTTTTGAAATATTAAGTATTTTCTGACTTCATTTTGCTGCCTTCAGTTTCATATTTTGTTAATCTTATTTTCTGACTTCATTTTGCTTATTTTCTGACTTCATTTTGCTGCCTTCTGTCTAATATTATGAAAAATTCCCATAAAAGGGTGTATCTCTATAACAAAAATCTATAAGCAAAAACAGCTCATATCCTCTAACAAAAATTAGCACACCCTGGTCCTGTCCTCTCTCTCAGAAGAAAACCGAGTTTGATCTAACAGAGCGACACATCCAAGGAGAAAACATCTCCATCAAATCCTGAATCAACTCCCTCATGCCCGTCGAATTCATCAAGACCCAACAGCTTCTCAATTGGAAGTTCTTCATCCAACACAAAGTCTTCCTTTTCAATCGGTAGTTTATCGTTTGATTCAAAACCATCTTCTTTTGGTTTTAGAATGTATTCTTCCATTTCTAAGGGCACAATTTTCATGGTGTTTTTGGTTGTTTTGCTCAATCTTGAAGGCACAGTTTTGATTCTGCGGACATCATTGGACATGTCTTGTTGCTCCAACTCTAGTGTCTTTGAAGCTGTTCGTCTTGAGCTGAATTCAAGCCGTCTCCCACAACCTCTAGGTTCAACCCTTTTAGCATGCAGTTCTACTCCAACAGATTTGGAAGGAGATATGATGTCCTTTCGAGGCGAAGTAGAAAACCAAATCCAAGGCTCCTGAGACCTCCAATCGAATTTCCGTTCAAAGGGCCAAAAAATTGGTTCATCAGAATTGAAATCTTCCGAAGTAGCTTCAGAAACATGCTCAGTTGAAGTGTTACTGTACGGTGATTTTTCATCTCGACTGTCCCTGAGAGAAGAAACACTAGAACTAGATGACACAACATCTGAAAACAAACTGTTCTTGTAAGACGGGCTAGGAAAATCAGATTGCAAGTAAACCAACTCCAGAGTTTTATCTGAAATCAAGTCAGAATCTTCACCATCAAGATTTACCAAAGAGGGCGGGAAAGCCGTTCTGTTCGGGTAGAAAATTTGAGAAGATTCATCGGGCATGCTGCTAGGAGGAGTTGAAGAGTTGTCACGACTTTTGGGTTCCTCACAGGACTGCCATTCAACATTCTCAGAACAGCTTACATTTGCATCACTCAGAGTCGAGCTCAGTAGCCATGTAACTACTTTCCCTCCATTCAAATCATTCGTGGAAGTCTTCTCTGCATCTGGGATGGGATTCTCAAGAGTTGAACATGGAGAAAAAAGCCTATTTTCCTCAAAACCTGACCAAGGGGTTGTGCAATCTGAAGACAACCACATACACTCCCTATCGTCATGGCAAATTTCCTTGGCCAACTGTTTATCAAGATCAATATCCTCTTCTACAGAATATTGGAGAAAAGGAGAAGCAGTAGCCTCCTTTCTGGATTTACAGATAGGACCCATCTTTTCAATGCGTGATCTAATGGGTTTGTTGCGAGTGCCAGTTGAAGATATTCTAGCATGTCCATCTTCTGTACGATCAATGCTATTCTTGTTCTTGGAGGACAAAGGAGAGTCACTCTTCACAATAACCCCGGAACTTTGTTTTCTAGTGAAGCTCCTTCTGTTGGAGTTTTCAGTCATTGCCACTGTATCATTGGATTAACCGTTACATGTTAAGGGCAAGCAAGAAGAATGAAATTCTTTAGAAACTCAGAGAGAGAGAGAGAGCTAGGGAGTAGAAAAGGTATGAAACCTGACAAAACCGGCAACCATTGAATGGTTTACAAATAGAAGTCGATAAATAGCAATAGCGTGAGAGAAAAAGAAACTAACAAAAGGAAGATCCAACTGAGTCTAAAATAAGATAGCACAAAGGGGATGACTAGGTCTAAAAATATTAAAATTATTCAAGTCGAAGCAAATATATTGACGATTAATGCTATTTTTCATCTTTAATTTTATGGAAAATGCTAGTATAGCCCCTCAAACTTACCTCTCTATCTTACTACTCATGCATTTTAATTCTTTTAATTTATTTTTTTACTTAATGGTTAAGGAAGTTATTATTAGTTAAATTGTGTATTTTTTTTATTTTTTCTTAATGATTAAGGATGTTAAAAAAATATTTACAAAAAAATAAAAATAAAAAATCTCCATATTTATGCTAGCGGTATGCCTGACGGTAAGTAATGGGTGGCCTGCTAGCACCTTCCTAATTTTATCATTCTCAATCATATCAATTGATGTGATGCATTTTAAGTAGCTTCAAAGATCAATCATTTAAACAAAAAATCACTTAAATTACAATGCAATAGCTAGTGTGATTTCGAATGACAAAATTCACTGTGAAGAACATTATCTCCCTATTAATAATTTGACATGCTAATTAGTTAGATTAGAAGAGCCATCACAGTTTTTGGCGACCAAGTCAAAAGTTCAAAGAATGTAAAATCAGTAATCTAAACGTGAAAGAAGTTTCAACATGGAATATTATTCAAACCAGAAAATAAAGCATAGAATTTCAAGTCCAGCAATGGACAACTCAACTACCATTATATAATTTATGAGAAAATGAAATCATGAACTTCAGTTCCAAGCCAAGTCTATTACTGAATAAAAAAGAAGGGTATTTAAAAAGAATATAGGCTAACACATTTGCGCATTCAAAGGAGGAAAAGTATGAATCAAAGGGATGCAACCACGCCACAGTCAACATGCTCAGGAGAATTTATTCAAATGCCTTTCCACTACATTATTATTAATGTTGTTATCCCATCCATATAATGAAATCACCATTGAGTTTAATGGCAATATGTATAAATATAAAAATAAAATATACTCTGATAATATATTTAAAAAAATCTAAAGCCTTCAATGAAATTGATATTAATTTTCTTCTATATTTTTATTAAAATAACCGTAGAGATAGATGACATTAGAACTTCATTTTAGAATTCGAGTTTTGTAAATTCAAAATTTAAAATGTTGGTGACAATTAAGACGTAGATGTTCATTGAGAGAAATTATAATTATCCCAATTTCTAAAAGAGTTATGTGTAGAGCACATTATCTACATCGTTTAAATGATAAAATTTAATTTGTAAGATTCAAAAGAGTAATGCTACGTACAATAGTGAAGTGTGCAAACTCTGTACAGTTATTTTGATAAAAAGTGGAGTCCAATATTAAAAACTTAATTTTTTTTATGTGGATCCAGTATTTATTCACTTTCTTCAAAGTGATTGCGCGGCACTTGCACACTCATGACTACAACTATCATTTCTCCACCCAAAAAATAAAACAAATCATCTTATTATCAGCTATTTATCACAAATTTAAAAAAACATTACCCTTTTTCATTTGCTTTTCGCTCAACTTAGCAACTAATGGAAGAGAGCATTTTGCCTAGTAGTTTTTTATATTTTTTTTTTCTCGAACTATAAAAACTAATGCATTTTACTCACTAACTATTAAAAGGTAATAAGTATAAAATTAAAATGGATGAAAAATAAGTAGCGCGATTAAGATATGCATGTCAACTTTTGTTATTTAAGACTCAAAATATAAAATCTCTTATTATTCTACAAACTAAAATATGAGTTTATAGGCATATAACAGAGAAAACATTGGCAGGCCGGCTAATCAGGGTAAGCCTTGATCCCCTCAAACCCCCTTAAAAGTCTACCTTAGGAAATAAATAAACTCTAAAAAAATTATTAATAAAAACCTTAATAACTAAAATTTTTAATTAATGGTGTATTATTATGTGATTAACATTAGTTAATTAATTATCTTATTAAGGAAAGAAAAGGTTCCATTTTGACCATAGAATTTCCTTTATTTATAAGATAACTCATCTTATTTAATATGATAAAATTATGGAAAGTGATTTCTAAAAATTCTACCCTTTTTATGCAAGTAAAAGCATATATAGGAGGATTAGCCAAGTTCTTTTATATATAAGGTTTGTACTTCTTCGTCTTTTTTGTGTAGACTTTTAAATGATCACTAGCTATTGGCATCCTAACTTACCACAATTTTAAAACTTATACATTGTGTTAAGTTTTGATCGGAAGATTATATGTTGTATATCCTATTTTTATCCGTGGATCTTATCTACAAACGCAAATTCAGTAGCTCAGGGTTCTAACCCATTTGGTTACACAAATGAGATGAGATGTTTTGAATAGTAATGAATAAAATATTGTTATAATATAATTTTTGAATATTAGTTTTGTATTGGGATTTGAAAAAGTTAAATTATTTATTATATTTTGTATAGGGATTTGAAAAAGTAGTAATAATAAAATGAGATGAGATGAGATTTTTAATTTTTGGTAACCAATCCGGGATGTCTGTTTTGACGGTTTTGGAATGTAAATTTTATGTAATCCGTTTTTATTTTTAACTTGCTATTAAGAAATTATACTTTTGTAACGTTGATTTTAAGTTAGTTGCTTCTTACTTCAATCACTTGGCATCATTGCAAGAACCATTGACATAATTTGATTTTAAAGATTAATTTTAAAATTTGAATTTTACAAATTCAATTGTGACATGTAAATGATGTATGATGTAAATGCCTTATAATAACATTTATCACCTAAGTCTCAGACTTTTAGGTTATGTTTGAATGTTGAGCTAAGTTGAAATGAGTTGAATTGTGAATAATAATAAGTTGAGATTATGAAGTGAGTTTTGTTAAATCCACCCAAGATAAGTTTAGATGTATTTATAAGAAGTTTAAAAACGTTATGAGCCCCACGTTTAAAATGATCTTGAGTTAAAAAAAAAATTGTGGATCCTAAATGTAAAGAGATCTTAAATTGAATGATATTTAGTGATTTAAAAATAATTATGTATTTAAATGTTAAACTAGACTTAAATTTAAATTCAACTCAAATAAATTGATATAAGTCCATATTCCGAATAAGACCTGGTGTAATTATGAGTTGATTAAGGGTACAAATTTTTTATAACTTTTTTACAACTTTTTTGTAATGATACGAAAACGGATAAAGACACGATAATTTTATACAACTTTTTTACAATTCTTTGTCAAATTGAAGACATTTTTATATCGTAAAACACATTATTGTTTTACACAAAACGACTTCAATTTAATACAGAGTTGTAAAAAAATTGTGTAAGTGTTGTGTTTTTACCACGAGATTCTAACTTTAAAAATCCCGTCAATTTAAAAGAGAGTTATAAAATAGTTGTAAAAATAATTATATATTTATGATTTCTCTTGTGTTATTAGTAACTGCCTTTTGCTAAATATGACATTCTTAAAAGTAAAAGCAATTTCATAAAAATGAAGATAATTAGGCTAACATGACAATTACTGTGTAGAAATTAGTAAAGAATACATGCATGAAAACTAAACAGTGTCAGTGTCAATTTAGGTCAGGAGTACTTGAGATAGTTTGGAAGTTCATGTTCATTGGAAATGAGTTATCATTTTGGTTGGGACAAGGATAAGTTGTCTCTTGATGAAGTGAAGTTCTTGTTTAGTTAGATGTTTTAGGTTGAGAATTAACTAGTCTTTTATTTTAATCAGAGAAGTTTTAATACAGCCACAAATTCAAAGATTACACAAAAGTAAACTCACAAACTGACATGATTTTATGTGATACGTTAGATCTATTTTACCACAAAAGTAACTTTATAATCTGTCGTATCATATGAAATCATGTCAATTTGTATATTTGTGTCAGTGTAATCTCTTTATGACTATAACACTTCTATTTTAATTAAACTTCTTATATAATCTATATAATCATGTGTTACGGAAAAATATAAATTTTATATTTGTAAGTTGATATAAAGTACACATCTTTCGTACCACTAATACGATAAGATTTAATTTGTAAGAAAATTTAATTTTAAACTTCTTTTACAAATTACGTCTTGTCCTATCAGTAGTACAGAGGACATGTTTTTCATACCTACTTGCAAATAGAAAATCAAACAATAATTAAGAACTTCAAGATCGAGAATCTGAAAACTCGCAATATTAATCGCCTTAGTATATATATGTTTGATTTCCCTTCTACAGGTGTCAGCATCGTTATAAAAACAAGAAGAAATATTGCCAAACGCTGGGGAAGGGCTTCTTATAAAAGAAGAGTAAAACAGAGTGCAATCTGATGGCATTGGCATCCAAATTCTTAGACCAAAGATTACAGAAATAAGCAAAATCTTCACACGTTTAAGAAACGAAAGTGTCCAAAACTATGTAAAAATTTCAACATGTTCATCAAAATAACCTTTAAAACGAAAGGAAATTTTAGGACTTTTAAAGTGTAGTAAGTTAGTAACCTTTCACAACATCCAAACAGATAAAACAAAAACAAGAAGAAGAAAAGTGTACCTTTTTGGCTCTTTAATTATTCAACCAGTGGGGGGAGCAAAGAAAGAACCCTAGAGATATGAGAGAGAGAGAGAGAGAGAGAGAGAGAGAGAGAGAGAGAGAGAGAGGGAGTTTAGGGGTTAAGATGATTCAAAAATCCAAAGGAGTACGAGCGTTCATATAAATATTTGGAGCAAAATACAAACAACGGCTCTTATCTCGTCTGTAATCTATCTGTACTTCCAAAAATAAAAAGACTTGCCATATAGATTATAAAGCCCCGCTCACTTGGCGGGAAAACAAAATTAAAAAAAAATAAAAATCATATTTATTGTGTAATATAAAGTTTATTGAAAATAGATTTATTTTAAACCCAATTTAAGAAATTCTCACATCTTATTATTTAATTTCCAAATTAATAATATTAAAAATCAATTTTTGGGATCTCTAAGTTAATAAACATAGAAGAGATCGTGTTAATAATTATTCAATAAAAGATAACAAATTACTAATAATAAACCCACAAAATTTATAAATATAATAAAAGGAAATACAGATTATATATCTTACAAGTGAGGTAAAGTAGGCCACATAAATCCAATTGCAAAATTAAACAACAAATTAATGAAGAATTAGAGGTACCACAGGAAATAAAAAGAGAAATTATTGAATCTTATTATAACATCTCTAAGTGATGATGAAACTAACTCTTTTGAAGAAATTTATTAATTAAATTAACCTAGTACTTCAGACCAACCATCTCATACAGATTCAGAAGAAAATGAAGTAGTAGTTCATAATTTCATATATGCTATTGCTTAAATAAAGAAAATTATATAGGTAATAAAATTCTTAGATGCCATTTGGATAGTAAGCTGAATTGAAATATTATTTTTTAATATTATTATTGTTTTAAAATTTTAAAAAGTTGAATTGTTTATTATATTTTCTGTGAAAATTTGAAAAAATTATAAATATGAGATGAGATGAAATACTTTCAATATACAAACGGGGCCTAATGTTTTATCAAAGCATGAAGACATTATTCTAGAACTAATAGACAAAATAAATTATTAGAAGAAAGAAAAGAATATTGACAAAATTTAAATATACTTATGTTTGAAAAAACAAGAAGAAACATTGCCAAACGATGAGGAAGGGCATTGAATAAAAAACAGAGTGCTGTATGATAAAATTGGCATCCAAATTCTTTAACCAAAGATTGAAGAATTAAGCAGAAGCTTCACAAATTTAAAAAACGAAAAGACCCAAAACTATCAATATATTCATCAAAATAACCCAAAAATAGAACCAAAAAAAAATTTTGAAATGATAGTATAGGCATAGCAACCTTTCACTATATTAAGAATGCATATGCTCTATCCACGTGTACAGAGAGTGAGTTAGTTTGTCTATTAATGTATTAGTTAATCAGAGTTATGTGTAACTTTGTATATAAAGCAGTCTTGTAACAACACTTTATTCAATACATACAAATTCCTACTCTTTGGAAATTAGAGGTCTTGATATTATTGATATGGTATCAGAGAAGTCTGTTTTGGCTGTTTATGTTCTAGCTTAACACTCTCTCATAATCAATCTAAATTTTCACCAAGAGTTGTGAAGTCTGTTTTTCTAGGATATCCCTTTGGTGTTAAGGGATATAAGCTGTTAAATCTAGACAATCAGACTTATTACATTTCTCAAGATGTAGTATTCCATGAAATGTTTTTCCTTCTGATGCTTCTTCATCAACACCTTCTTTACCTTCAAATCCTTTTTCTTCTATCTCTAAGAACAATTCTCTTAATTGTTCTCTCCCATTTCCTGCTCCCAACTCCAGTTTACCTCTGCCTAACTCAGTTTTAGAAAATTCTGCACCCACCTCAATGTCAGAAAATTCTACACCTAATTCAGTTTCAGAAAGTTCTCAAGTTGCACCTCGAAGATCCACTCGATCCAAACATCCTCCCACATATCTCCAATCATATCATTGTCAACAGGCTAGCTTGCAATCAGCTCCTTCCAATGATCATCAAGTTGCTGGTTCTTCTCCCTCGAATATTGCTTATCCTCTTAGCAATTTTTTGTCCTATAACAGGCTATCTCTCCTTCTCATAAATCTTTTGCCCCTTGCTAACTCCATCTTGATTGAACCCAGGACATATTCTCAAGCCATTTTGTATCCTGAATAGAGGGCTCTCATGCAATCAGAAATTTCAGCCTTAGAAGCCAATGGTACATGGGACTTGGTTCCTTTGCCTACTAGTAAACATCCAGTAGGTTGTAAATGAGTGTATAAGCTAAAACTCAAGTTTGATGGAGCTGTGGAAAGATGCAAGGCTAGATTGACGGCCAAGGGCTATACACAAGTGGAAGGTTTTGATTACTATGAAACGTTTAGTCCAATGGCTAAACTTACTATTGTTCTAATTTTTTTTGTTTATAGCTACTGTCAAAAACTGGTCCATTATTCATCTGGATGTGAATAATGCTTTCTTGAATGATGATCTTCAAGAAGAGTTTTACATGGCTCTCCCATTTGGTTTTGACAGCAAGGGGGAGTTGAATTTGGTTTACAAACTCAAGAAGTCTCTGTATGGCTTGAAACAAGCTTCAAGACAATGGTTTGCCAAATTTTCTTCAACTTTATTGGCTACTGGTTTCACTCAATCAAAGTCAGATTATTCTCTCTTCAGCAAGCAAGACGGTTCTTCAATCATCATACTGTTGGTTTATGTTGATGATATACTAATTGAAAGCAATGATGTTTCAGCTGTGGATTCTTTGAAAGAATATCTTAAGACTCATTTTAAGTAGAAGGATTTAGGACCCTTGAAATACTTTTTGGGTCTAGAGGCTACCAGATCCTCCAAGGGGATCCATCTTTGCCAAAGAAAGTATTCCTTAGAGATCATAGAAGATTGTGGATTGCTCAATTGTAAGACTACTTGCTCTTCAATGGAGCAAAATTTGGTTTTAAGTGCAGCAAGTGGTGATGAATTAGAAGATTCCTCTCAATATAGAAGATTGATTGGGAGGTTAATATACTTAACCATTACAAGGCATAGCTTCTCAGTACAAAGGTTAAGCCAGTTCATGCATAAGCCTAGAAAACCATACATGGCAGAAGCTCATAGAGTAGTGAAATATGTCAAAAACTCTATTGGTCTAGGCTTGTTCTTCTCTTCTACTTCAACTGATCTATAGCTCAAGATCTACATAAACTCCGAGTGGGCAGCATGCCCCAATACCAGGAGATCTGTGACTAGCTATACTGTTTTCTTGGG
Organism: Carya cathayensis; assembly: GCA_011037825.1. Taxonomy (NCBI): domain Eukaryota; kingdom Viridiplantae; phylum Streptophyta; class Magnoliopsida; order Fagales; family Juglandaceae; genus Carya; species Carya cathayensis. Next base: position 1,245,365 of record QGSO01000209.1, read on the forward strand.
TGATAATCTTGTTAGTTAGAAATCAAAGAAACGACATACCATCCCTAGATCCTCTACTTGGCAGCCGCTGTTTGTGAAATATGGCAGAGTATAGAGATATGGTAGCCACTTTTTGTGAAATAGTTTGGTTGAAAAACTTGTTGGTAGATTTTGGTGCTGTGCATTCTCAAACTGTCCTAATGTACTGTGATATTCAAGCTACTATCCATATATCTTCGAATCCAGTATATCATGAAAGAACAAAGCACATAGAATTAGACTGTCACATTGTGAGAGAAAAAGTACAAGCTAGGGTCATAAAGCTTTTTCACGTGGCATCTAGTCATCATATAGACATTTTAACCTAGGCACTTGGTTTGTATCAGTTTAATCATCTCATTGGCAAGATGGGACTAGTGAATATATATAGTTCATCTTGAGGGAGAGTATTAAGAATGCATATGCTTTATCCACGTGTACAAAGTGAGTTAGTTTGTCTATTAATGTATTAGCTAATCAGAGTTATGTGTTACTTTGTATATAAAGCGGTCTTGTAACAACACTTTATTCAATACATACAAATTCCTACTCTTTGGAAATTAGAGGTCTCCATACTATTGAGACACTATATCCAAACTGATAAAACGAAAACAAGAAGAAGAAAAGTTTACCTTTATGGCTCTTCAATTCGACCAGTGGGAGCAAAGAAAAAGAAACCTAGAGATATGCAAGGGACATGGAGTTTTAGGGGTGAAGATGATTCAGAAATCTAAAGGATCAGTACGAGAATTCATATAAATATTTGGAGCAAGATAGAGAGAATGACTACTCTCGTCTGTAGAGTTCACGGGAGAAAAAAATTAATTAAAATAAAATCACTTTTACTGTGTAAGATGCTGCATACAGTTGTAAAGTATGTAAATACTGTACAGTCATTTTGAAAAAGAGTGTGGTTTACTATTAAAAAATTAATTTTCTTTTCACATAGGTCCCGTATTTTTTTTTTTTTTAAAACGACTACAAGTATCATTTTTTTTATAGATTTACTGAAAATGAAATTCTAAAATATTGTACTGAAAACGCGTAATTTAATATTATTTGGTAGGACCTAATAACCTATGGAAAGTTAAGTGAATTTATTTAAGAGTTTATAAACTACTTGTAACTTGTGAGTTTGGCATTTCAATTTATTATTTATTATGACACTCGTCATAGTTATAAACGAGATTCAAACACCCATATTTTTTCATAATTGTGAGACTTACATATTTTAGTGATGGGTTAAGTCGATCAAAAAATAGAATCACGCGTAGATTTCTTTGAATATATATATATATATATATATATATATTATAATGTTGCATACTACACTTTCATCTCGCTTTCATTCTATCATGTAAAATGTGATACTTTTATCATCTAAAATCATCGTTTATATTTTTCAAAAAATAATGGATGATGAGTAATGTCACTGAATAACCGACAATCATCAAAACCCAACACGTTCTCATACCAAACTAATACATATATATATATTTATAAAAAGTAGCAAGTGACTAGACCTTCAAATTGTTACACAAAACCATGCTTTACTATTTTTGTATGTTAATTTTTAAAAGCATAATATAACTAAAAGCATATTAAAAAAATCTCAAAAAATAATCCAGTAATTTTTTAAAGATCAATAAAAACTGAAGGCTTCAATGTTAACACATGCCAGTGATGAAAATGGCATTTAGCCCCCATGCAGTGTAACAACCAGGAAGAGAGGACCTAAACTTGAAATAAATGGAAGTAATTTGGAAAGATGTTGGGTGGAACAACATGAAGTATTTACTTTTAGATGAATATGGGGTAAGGTAGAGTAAACATTCAAGAGATATACATATTTGGCAATGGAGAACGCTTTTGGTAAACACATTTATGTCGCATTTACCCGCTAGCTACTACCTCTTCTGACCACTTGCCCTCTTCACCTAAGCACGTAATTTGGCTCGTTAGCCAACCTCCCAAAAGCTTTAAAATTTGAGCAATATTAGTTATTTAAGATTCCCAGCTGCCTCCGGTCCTACTATAGTTACAGCCTGACAATATCCTTTCAGGACTCCACGCAAAAATAAAGATAGACAAAAGCACATTAAGGATTGGGACAAATCAATTTGCTCACGTCTCAAAATCAATATCTTCTCCAAGTACTGCTGAAACTAACGAATTACATCAATATACAAGCTGTTTCCATCCTTGCAAATCATTATTGGCGACATATTTCACACACCTGCCTCAGGCTCTTCAACTGCAAGTTGTTTAAGGAGATCAATGGCCCAGGGTGACAGCAGGGATTGTCACTCTGACACCTAAGTCAGTCCTTTTGTATGTCTTGAATTCTAAAGAGAGTTAGGAAAGAGTTTGTACCTGTCTAACCCTTTATTTTTAGAGCGGTGCTATTCTGCCACCCAGAGTGCACCTCTAATTTTGACCGCACGGTCATTTTTTTTTTTCATTTTTCTTTTTAGATTTTTTTTATATATTTAAACATTTTTAAAAAATACAAAAAAAAATATCAATACACTAAAAATCACTTCCTTAATCACTAAGTAAAAAAAAAAATTTAAAAAAATTTTTGTGACCAACGGTCACTTTGAGGGCGCATGGGGAAGGGGCACCCAAGCATTTTCCTTATTTTTATGGCTATATGTAATCCCATTTAGAGGTTGGTGTAGCTTCTCCTACTCTATGTGACCTGATGGCTCTTTCCTCTACAAAAGCATGTCGCAGCATTTAATATTGTAACCCCTCCGGCTTCCTAGATCAGTGAGGCCTGACACAAGTACATCTCTTGAGAGGACAACTTCCCACATTTAATGCAATAACCCCTTCTGATTCTAAGATATGGGAGGTCATTCTTATATGACTCGATCACTAACCTGGCCAGTTGGAGACTATCACCTGATTGCCAAGGTGTCCCTTCATACAAGGTTCCCTTGTCAAGGTTAGTTGAATCGCCATCTTTGTTCACTATTTTTTCCTTGATGAGCAAGCTCTCACCTTCGTCAGATAGATCCTTTGGGACTCGGCCCTTGTTCTCATTTTTAAGTATAGGTTATGTAATCTTTTTGGGCCTCGTGCTAGTTAGTTGGCCCAATGGGACTTGGCCCTTTCTTTAGGATAGGAAATGGGGCCTAACAGTTACCCCACAAATTCCTATCATATGCATGCGACAGGAATTTCATCCTTTTCTATCTTGTCTTTTCTTCTTTCTTCTTCTCTTTTATTTTTTTCCCTCTTGGTAGTCGATTTGAATTCTATGAACTAGGATCGATTTTCGGCTACAGACAACACATGGAGTTTTCCTCTTTGGGTTAGATCTTCGAATGTAAACCATCGTTGTCATTCCTTTAACCCTTTGAGTTGCTTCCGTACGCCTCACTTCTTTAATTTTCTCTAGTACTTTCATCTAATGCTTTCCATGTCGGCACTAGCAGCTCTCATTTTGACCCCTCGCGTAAGTCCCCAAATGGGCCCAGTAGTATGGGTTCTCCCAAGTTGAGACATTTGAGGGAAATTATCAATCCACAAACACTACCCCAACGGACTTGGACTCGATGAGGGATTTGTATGGGATCCCAAAGTCAATTGACTTGACTCCTCCCGGCATCCGCCGTGGCACGGTTAACTTAGAGAGGCTCACAGGGCAAGTGGCCCTGTATGTTACCATGTTTTCAATGGGGTTACAACTCCCTTTCTGCCGCCCCATCTACGAGGTCCTGAACTTTTTGGGGTTGGCTCCATCCCAGCTTCTTCCAAATTGTTGAACCCAAGGTTTCAAGTTTCGTGTAATTATAAATCTACACATGGATTTTGATGATAACAAATGAATTCAAAGAATAAAAGAGTCTCAAGCTCAAGTTGTCCACACAATGGAGTCAAGCATATTAAAAAACCAAGCATGAGTAAGAAGGGAATAAATTCACATTAAATTCATAGAGTAATGTTGTAAATCTCTTAAAAATTCGAAATTAGAATTAAGGCTCAAAATTAATATTTTATCATAAAGCATTAAAATACATTTTCCACATGTGCATGAATATTTTGAAAATTTTGAAAGATAATTGATTGTCATCTTTCACATGTGCATGACATGATTAAACGTTTGAATTTTGAAAATATTAAAGATGATTGATTGTCATTTTTCACATGTGCATGTTTTATTTGAATATTTTCAAAAGTGATTGATGCCTTTTTTGTCATATGCAAAAAGTAAAAAGATTAGGATTGAATTTTTTGAAAAGTGAATGATGATGTCTTTGACATGTGAATCTTTTTAAATTTGAATATAAAGTCTCATATGCCTATAAATAGATCATTTGAGAACTTCACATTTACAACACCAAGAGTATACAACATTCATTTAAAGCTTCCATTCTCTCTTCTTTTAGTATTGAGCCTTAACCCTTGTTCATTTTGAGAGATATAGTTTGTGCTGTATTGTTCTTATTTCACTCATTAAGGAGTGTTTTCTTATAATCTACCCACTTTCAGCTCTTGTATCAGTAAAAGGATGTGTATAACCCTTGTGCGTATAGAAAGTGTTCTACACAGCGAATAGTTGAATCACCACGTGTAAGGTGATTGCAAGTGCAGAGAGTGTTCTACACGGATCCTTTGTAGCGGTGTTGTTCAAAGGTATAATAGGTTTCTATCTCCATCTGAAGGAGGTTGAATAGTGAATTCGGGGATCTTCAAGGGGTAGCTTGAGGCGAGGACGTAGGCAGTGGGGCCGAACCTCGTTAACATACTGAGTTTGCTTCTCTCTTACCCTTACTCTTTATATTTATTGTTATTTCGTATTTTATTTATATTTTATATTGTCTATTTGATTTATACTTGTTATTTTTTTTAAATACAACTCAATTCACCCCCCTCTTGTGTTAGTCATTTGGGCAACACTAATGTTTAGAGGATTTTTCTTTCTTTCTATGTGGCGTGGTGCCTAGTGTTAGAGCCCACGGGTGATGAGTACCTAGACCTTATGACTCATGAGTTCGTCCATACTCATGGCATTCGACCATTACAGGGGAACCAATGTAGCTTTCAGTTGTGGACAAGCTCCAGAGTGGCGCGTTTAAAGCCTCTATTTTCCTACGCCAAGGATTGGCCCAAGAAGTTTTTCTTTATGTCTAGTTTTGGTTAGGAGTATACCGCAAACAAAGCCAATAGCCATCATGGATTTCCATTCCGAGCCATCTGGAGTTGCATCCTAGAAAGTCATGAATTCAACATGGTCCTCTCTAGGAAGGAAAAGGGTCACTTAAATTTTTTCTATTACTGACTTATAGAGAATCCTGAGGCGACTTGGTCTGAAGAGCTCCTTACTAAGGAGAACATAGACCATTTTTGTCTCCCTGGACAGATCGCAGTCTATCATCCATTCTACCTTGCCCCAACCGTATTGGTGCTCATGATCCAGTTGGATTCCATGGCGTGCCAACACTTGGCCATAGCATCGTCGATCCAAAAGGTGGTTCCAAGTAGTCTCAGGTGTGCACTCCCTCCTTGCACAGAGCCCGTAGGTCAATTCAGGCTTTGTTGCCCATCTTCGATTGTTTGACAAAGATCCATCGCCGAGGGGAGGAGGACATTAGTACAGTGTTGGGTCTCGGTGCCATTGGTGCTTGTGGTTCTAACAAGGTCCAGGGTAGGCCACCCACCGATAGCACCATCATCAGTGGGGAAACGGGCTCTACATCACCACGACCACGCATCCTATCCTCCCTTGGTGCCTGGATGCATGCCTAGTCCCTCCCTTCAAGTTTCAGTCATCAGGCAAGGGGAGGAGGACATCCATACGCTGCTAGGCCCCGAGTTTTTTGCGCCCATCTCAAATGAAATTCCTGGTCCACTTGCAGGGGGTGCCATTTGAGAAGTTCCATAATTCCTATCAAGAGATCTTGCAAGGTGCAGGGAGATGATGAGGAAGCCTATTCCCCTCTCGTTCACCGTTCCTTCTTTGGTGGCCTTAAGGCAATAGTTGTCACCCTTCTTCGCTCTTGCCTATGCTTCCTGGGGGCAAGGCTCAAGATGTTTCTCCGAGGTCCCAGTTAACTCTCATGGGCGATTCTTTGAGCCTCCATCTCCATGGGGATAAAACGGTCATTCTGCTTTCTCTATCCAATTTTTCATTGTAGAGCGAGGAGGTTTCCTAGTCACCTTCCTCTGAAGAGACCCCTTATCTCGCATCCTTCCCTAGTGAGACCGCAAGGGGTGACATTTGAAGGATGGAGGATGGGCCTGTGATTGTGTTAGGTGTGGTTTCTACTTCGTTCCTTTTCTCAAATTCTCCATCGAGTCATCTAGAAGGGGCGAGCAATCTTTTGCCTAGTCTTGCTAGTGGGGGACCTAACCCTTCAAAGCTGCCAGGCTCTACTCGATAAGGAGTTTCGGCGTCTACCTGCCAGCCAAGGACTCTGAGGATCCAGCTTTGCTTCATACTATGGCTGACCTTGAGCGCTTCCTTTTTATAGTACGTCCTCTCACTTTCCACCTATGGACTCTGTTGGTGGTTCGCTCACTAACAACTTGGCTCATTCACCATCAAGCCTAATTGAAGGAGTAAGTTCTTTCTTCTTATTCCTTCGTAGGGAGAGCTAAACAAGCTGTTGAGATGGCGGGGGTTGAAAGGGAGAGGTTGGAGGCTTCCTGTTCTGAGCTAGTCACCCTTATTTGCTATTAAGAGATGGAGTTGGACAATCCTCATCAAGAGCTGGAGGACGTGTAGAAGAAGTCGAAGAGGAATTTTCTCGAAGCAGGTGGATTGGAAGAGGAGTGAAACTTCGAGCAATCATGGTAACAGGTTGGAGGAGAAGCTAGGAAGGGTGATGGTCAGATCGATGCGAGGCTAGGGAAATGAATCTGTCGCGCATACCTTGTTTAAGTGAATTCTATGCATATTCTCTTTTGAATGTTGGATTTATTTACCAACACGTTGGAGAACCACTCTGGATAGTGGGCCTCTCGAATGAAACCTGCAGCTAGAAGGCACTCAACTTCCTCAGTGGTTGCAACGTACTTAACCAGGCTGAAACCCCTTCGTTTTTGTCAGATCTTCTCGGTCTCGAGGTCTATGCAAAGACGGGGTTCTATTATTTTGGCATCAATGCCGGGCATAGCCTCGTGGCTCCAAGAGAATATGTCTCAGTGTTCAATCAAGAGTTGTTCTAACTGCAGTATGATCTCGGGATCCATTTAAGTCCCAATCCACGCCATCGTTCCCGGTTGATCTTGATCTAAAACTATCAACTCTAAAGGATTGTCGACTTCTCCCTACTTTAACCATTGCTCATCTCATGTTTCGATTTCCTACTTGATGAGTTAGAGCGGTGGGGGAGGGGGCTCCATTGGGCTGGGATGTTTCTGCCACACACACGTCCTCCCCTCCCCCTCCCCCCCAATCGGGTCTTTGAGCTCTTAAACGTAGTATTCCCTAGCTAGCACCTACTCGCCGCTGACCTCCCCATTACCTACCTCCATTAAGAATCTTATTTTCAAATGATAGGTGGAGGTGATAGCATGCAGGCTCTAGTACGTCACCCCAGCATTCTTCAAGCCAAAGGGCATCCCTCGGTAAAAGTATAAACCTTGACTAGTGAAAACAAAGTTTTCTCTTGGTTGCTGTAATCCGTTGGAATATGATTATAGAGAATACACGTACATGAAACTTAGCATTCGATTGCCCCCTGGAATCAACTATCAGATCGATGTAGGGCAGTGGAAAGCTATCTTCAGGGCATGCCTTGTTTAGGTAAGTGAAGTCCATGCAAATTCTCCATTTACCGTCAGTTTCTTTAACAACACAACATTGGACAGTCACTATGGATAGTGGGCCTATGAAAACAGTGACCAGGAGGTGCTCAACTTCCTCCGCAATCGCATTGTACTTATCCATTCTAAAACTCCTTTGTTTTTGTCAGATCTTCTTAGCCTCAAGGTCTACACAAAGACAATGTTCTATTATTTCAGCGTTGTTGCCAGGCATAGCCTCGTGAGCCATGGCTCTGAGCCAATACTTCCCAGTGCCATCATTCCTGGTTGGTCTTGATCTAAAACTATCAACTGTAAAGGATCATTGGCTTCTCCCTGCTTTAGGCATTGCTCATCCCATGTTTCAATTCCCTGGTCGATGAGTTAAAGCAGTGAGGAGGGAGAGGCTAGATGTTTCTGCCACACACACGTCCTTTCCCCCACCTTTGAACTCTTGCACGTAGCATTCCCTAGCCAACACCTGCTCGCTACAGACCTAGTCGTTACCCCGCCTTCATTGGGAATCTCATCTTCAAATGATAGGTTGAAGTGACAGCACGCAAACTCTGGTATGTCAGTCTAATGTTCTTCAAGCCAAAGGGCATCACTAGGTAACAGTATAGACCTTGATCAGTGATAAACACAGTTTTCTTGGTTACTCTAATCCATTAGAATCTAGTTATAGCTAGAGTACGCATCCATGAAGGTTAGCATTCGATTGCCAGCCATGGAATTGACTATCAGATCTATGCGAGGCAATGGAAAGTTATCTTTCAAGCATGGCTTATTTAGGAAAGTGAACTCCATGCACATTCTCTATTTACTGTTGGGTTGCTTTACCAACATGACATTGGAGAGCCACTCTACATAGTAGGCCTCTCAAATGAAACCCGTGGCTAGAAGGCACTCAACTTCCACCACAGTTGTAACATACTTATCCATGCTAAAACTCCTTTGTTTTTGTTAGATCTTCTTGGCCTCAAGATTTACGTAAAAATAGTGTTCTATTATTTTGATGTCAATGTCGGGCATAGCCTCATGTCTCTAGGTGAATGTGTCCCGGTGTTTGATCAGGAGTTGTTCCAACTGATATCAAATCTCGGGCACCATTCGAGTCCCAATTCGTGCCATCATCAGTCTTGGTCTAAGACTATCAAATCTAAAGGATTGTTGGCTTCTCCCTGAATTAGGCGTTGCCCATCTATTGTTTCGATTCCATGCTCAATAATTTAGAGCCATGGGGAAGGGGGAACTTCGCTAGGCTAGGATATTTCTGCCATGCACATTTCCTTTCCCCTATCTTAGAGAGTTTCACCTTCAGATGATCAGTGGAGGTGACAACATGTAGGCTATCCAGGCCTGGTTATCTAATGATCGTTCTATACAACAAGTGAACTTTAACCACTAGGAAGTCCATCATAGTTGTAGAGATGCACAACCTTGTTCCAACAGACACAGCCAATGCGATAGCACCGACAGGGTGTATCGTCTCCCCCAATAAACCCTTCATGGCAGTTGGTGTTGGGCGTAGCCTACTTCGATCTATTCCCATCCTTACGAAAGCAACCCAGAACAAGACATCTGTCAAGCTCCCATTGTCTTTCAAAACCCTCCGAGTGGTGTAGTTGGTGATCAACAATGTTACTACAAAAGCTTCGTTGTGTAGGTAGTGTTTTCATCTTTTTAGGCAACTTCCTTATCGTGAATATTTCCCCATACCTCATCATCTTGGCGTTGGCTTTCCTGCTAAAAGTGGTGGAGCCACCCCTGGCGAAGCCTTCCCCTATGGTTCGGATCTCCCCTAGAGGTGCTTTTCTCTTGGGCAGGCTACAATAAGGACTCTCCCTAGTATTATCTTGTGTGATCTTCCTCCACAGCGGGCTCTCACTTCCCTAAGGTTTCCTAACCTGCTCCTGCCATATGTCTATTGACTGCCTTAGTTAGGGCTCTTGTCAAGTGACCAACCTCTCTAGCTCTCTGATCTTTCCGTTTGTACCCTTCTCATTGGTGTTAGGCACAATAACGGTGGGTGTCTCGTCCAGTAGTGTCTCAATCATCGTCTCCTCATAGTCGTCTATCACTCTCTGACTGCACGCTTAAAGTTGAATGCGTTGTCCATAAATTTTGTCTTGTCAATGAGGCATTTCCTCCCTTCCTTTTCTTGTACGGCCTTTTTCTAGCCTTTTCCTCCTTCTCATGGCCTGTCATTCTTCCTTTTTTTGAAATTTTTTCCACTTGTTTTACCTCGAATATCTTGTAGGGATGTCAGTGTTTTCCTCTCCAATTTTGCCATAAGGGCTTCTAGGCCAAATCCTTCCCAAAAGCGCAGTGAGCATGATTTTTCTATCCTAATCTTTTTCTATCATTCGTTACTTGTTGAACCTCACCAAGTATGCCTTACTCTCCTCCTCCTGCTACTTCATGGTGAGAAGATACGCGGATGGTCTCCTCTTCCTCCTACTAGCCATGAATTGCGTCAAGAACTGCCTGAGTTCATTAAAGCTACTAATGGAGCTCGGTGGTAAAGCCCTAAACCATCCCCTGACCACCCGTTTAAAAGTCAAATTAAAGGTTTGGCATGCAATCTCTTCTGGAAATTCGTGTAGCATTATGTGGGCTTTGAACTTCTTCAGGTACTCCCTGGGGTCTTTTAAACCATCATACAATTTGATCGGTAGGACTTTGAACTTTAGAGAAAAAGGAACTACCATAACTGCCTCGTTATATGCTAGGTCCATACTACTAATTAAGCTATCCACAGAGAATGGCGTGCTATTTTCTTGGCCATCTCCTCATGCTTTTCTATGAGGTTGTGCAGATTGTTGTATTTTTTTCTTTTCTTCCTCATCGCTTGAAGCTGCACCACCTTCACCTTGCGACCCTTCTCCATTTTGCCCCTCATAACTCGGCACTACACCTTCGTCAAGTCTTGTGTCTCTGCACCTCAGGAACACGTTTTCCCTTTGCAAGGTTTCCATTTTTTATGTCACCCTTATAAGCCTCTCTTCCCTTTCTGCGAACCTTCTCTCTATCCTTTCTCTCGTTTGCTCACATATTGTAGTGGCCTCCTCAACCAGGGTTGCTTGAGAGCGTGTTCTCAGAGGCACGTGAAAGACACGTTGCAACAAATCAATAGGAAAATGTTCCCATAGATAGCACCAAATGTTGGTGACGTGTTTCACGCACCTACATCGAGCTCTTCACTTGCAAGCTATTTAAGGAGATCTATGGCCCCAGGCAACAGCAGCGATCACCACTCCAATACATAAGTTAGTCTTTTTGTATATATTGAATTCTAGCGAGAGTTAGGAAAGAGTTTGTACATGTCTCACACATTCTTTTTCTTGCTATATGTATCACATTCAGAGGCTGGTGTAACTTCTCCTACTTCTGGTGACCTGACAGCTCTCTCCTCTACATGAGCATGTCGCGGCATTTAATGTGGTAGCCCCTCTAGCTTTCCAAATCAGCTAAGCTTGCCATAGGCACATCTCTTGAGAAGACAGCTTCCCGCATTTAATGCGGTAACCCTTTCTAATTTTGAGATATGGGAGGCCATTCTAATATGACTTGATCACTGACCTGGCCAACCGAAGCATGCCGGCCGGTTGCCAAGGTGTCCCTTCATACTGTGGTGCCTTGCCAGGGTGCAACTGAATGGTCGTCTTCATTCACTATTTTTTCCTTGACGGGCCGACTATCACCTCCATCATATGGATTCTTTTGGGGCTCGCCTCTTGCTCTCATTTTCATGTATAGGGTATTTAATCTCACTGGGCCTCATGTGGGTCTATTGGCCCAATTGGACCGAGCCCTTTCTCTAGGGTAGGAAATGGGGCCTAACAATCATTTTGGAGAAGTCTCATTATATGTTACTTCACAGGAACAATTGCAAAGAGATCAAGATCAAATGCCTTACTGTATTTGGTGAGAACAGCTAGGGTTTCTTTTCCTTAGGAAACCTATGAAAGTGAATTGGATATCCTACGATCGAGCTGGGTTTGGAAATTGGAATAACTATACAACAACTTTTGCTCCTGACCCACCAAGCTAGCACCAACACTTTATATACATTGTATATATGCTTTAACACATAGCTCCAAATGGTGTGTTCATGCTCACGGCCATGATTGGCAATTATAAAATAAGTTTCACTTGGTCAACAAAATCTTCTATTTTTCATTATTTTCTTTTTATTTAATTGGTCGGTTTAAAGTTACTTAGATATTGTGACCATAGAGTACTTTTCATGCCTAATATTAATTGACCCCTGCATGCAGTTTTGTAGAAGTGTATTAATGCGCGCCGCCGCCAATCATATATATATATTTTGTCAGTTAGTTTGCCAAACTCAAAGAATTCTTCTAAGAGAAGTTGAAAAAAGGCCTAAAAAGAGTCATCGAGCGGGTCCATACATCCACCCAAAAACTAGTTCTTATCTCGGATGAGGTTGCTTCGCGCAATAAATCACGTCATGTATCATTCATATAATAATATTATGGCTCTCCGCCGCCGGATTGGCGTTCGTTTGATCGATTTAAAATATATATAGTTTGGGATGATCATCTTGCAAGCTAGCTATCTAGGTGCATTTTAACCGGACATATCATGTGTCGCTCTCAAAATTCAATTTATGAATAGAAAAATCTATTTAGAAATCTTATTTTTAACACAACCAGCTGATATGAAAGTTTTCCACATCATTAATGCTAAAATATGATTGATGTTTTTATTCTTTTAAAGTTGTAATGGGTCGTGGTGTCTATGTAGCAAAACTAAAAAATGAATATACACATGATCTAACTGCGAAGTAATTATGATCATGCTAGATTATTTTTTCTGGTTGATTAAACTTTCACCTAATAAAACCCAGGCATCTTTCGTTGTATCCATATGATCAGTTTATCCTCTTCATTGAAAACTGTTGGGAATTTGGACCTCCCAAATTCACCCCCACAAGATCTACCCTTTGCAGGAATAACAAGAAAAATAGAGAAATAATAACAACACAAGAAATTTACGTGGAAACTCCAAAACAGGAGAAAAACCACCAGACCCAGAGAAGAAAATCTACTATGTGAAAAATTGTTACAATCACATAATTTCTCTCCTCACCCCAAACACACCAACCAAGCTTTCTTCACTAGTAAAACTTTAACTCACACCTCTTCCCATTTTACAAAATAGACAACAGAGGAATTTAACTAGAGTCAAAAGTTACTAACTAAGCATTTGACTGGTGCACTTAAACTAAGAGGCTAAACCTATTATTTATAACTCACACCTATGCCCTCATTCTTTAAACCCACCGATGTGGGACTAAAAAAAAGCACAAATGTCAACAATCTCCACCTTCGATTTTGACTAGTCCCACAGCCAAACTCCACCTCGATGAAGATTTTCATAGCTTCCGCTATCATGCTTCACCATAAAAGCATACTCACTCAGAATAAACCAATTCCAAGCATTTCATTTCGGCCCATGTCGAAAAACAACCTTGCTGAAAATTATGGTGTAACTTCCACGTTTGGCTTTCCTGGAAGTTCATCAGCCATCGACATGAATTTCCACCACACACCCTGCATCAATGCCAAACCAATGCCCGTGTGCAAACTTGTGGACCTGCTAACATTAACACATCCTCTATCATGGCAACTTTAGAAATTAGCAGCATGCCATAAGGATGTACATGTCTCATTTTTCATGGAGAGAGACACAACATTAGCATCAATACCAGTATCTCCATTTACTGACTTGGAGCCACTTGCCGAACCAGCTCCTTGTACTAGCCGTTTCACCAGTCGCTAGTATCACTGCTGACTTCAGGGGTTGATCTGCCCTTCCACACCTTGTGTAAACCAATTTCTCCATCTCATTCCTAACATCGCCTTGATGAATTTTTACCGTAGAAATGAATAGTACCTCACTAAGTAAGTTCCCAGGAAAGATTGGAGGGTCACAATGGACACACTTAAAATTTCCAATCTCCTAGACAGAACCTCCTTAGACTATACGTATCCACACTACCACACCAAAACTCCACCCCACAAAAAGAACCTAGTGGCTCTGATACCAATTGTTGGGAATTTGGACCTCCCAAATTCACCCCCACAGGATCTACCCTTTGCAGGAATAACAAGAAAAATAGAGAAATAATAACAACACAAGAAATTTACGTGGAAACTCCAAAACAGGAGAAAAACCACCAGACCCAGAGAAGAAAATCCACTATGTGAAAAATTGTTACAATCACACAATTTCTCTCCTCACCCCAAACACACCCACAAAGCTTTCCCCACTAGTAAAACTTTAACTCACACCTCTTCCCATTTTACACAAAATGGACAACAGAGGAATTTAACTAGAGTCAAAAGTTACTAGATAAGCTTTCAACTGGTGCACTTAAACTAAGAGGCTAAACCTATTATTTATAACTCACACATATGCCCTCATTCTTTAAACCCACCGATGTGGGACTAAAAAAAGAGCACAAATGTCAACAAAAACTATCGCGCGTTAATTTCAATCAATATAGATATATATATAAACGGTTAAAAAATACCTTAAATTCAAACAGAATAGACTTAAAGATAATTTTATCTGTACGTTCATATATAATCCCTGTTCATGTACTTTGTTCTTAGTAAAAAAAACATATATTATGATGTCAAGATCCAAAAGAGCGGTCTCGTGGCGCCATTATACAGAATAAAGATCCTCTAAATTTCATTTAAAATGAAAGAGTATTCATGATTTAAGTTGGCATTACATGAAATGCTAAATCCAAATTCAGTGACTCATGAAGTACCACTCCATATCATGTACGTATCGTACACTCCTCCTATACATGTTTTTCTAATCAATTTTAGAGACACAGCAGTGACTACTGAAGCATGCAGTACCGATGCATGCATGTATATCATGTATCATTCACTTCTACACGGACAACTCTTCAATTCACTTAAAAATGATACTCCTCTATATACACGCTAGCTTTTGATGATCTATCGCTTTCATGTCTTCCGAAGCCAATCACAGAAAAGCTAAATCCAAAAGTCAATTCAAGAATATTAACATAAATACATGCATCGTGGCAGCTGGCCGGGTGCATCGATGAAGTATGACCATCATGTGGGGGTAATTAAAAAAGCTACAATTAGCAGCCCCACATGTTCCACTTGCACATAAAACCATAGGAATGGAATCCATTTAACCTACAATCAATTTGAAAACTCATCCAATAAAGTCAAAACCAAGTCAATGGAAAATCTAGACCCGTTAAAGAACTTGTTTTAAGAGATTAAATTATAGAAAATCTAGACCCGTTGAAAAATTTGTTTCAAGAATCCAGATTATGGGAAAGAACGCCACAAAAGTTGTGATTTACCTTTGATAAATTTAAAAGTTCATTCAAGAAAAAAAAAGCAATAAAATCAACTCACAATAAAAAAATATTCATCAAATTTCATAAATTTTTTGAACAGTGACGCTACACTAGTTTAAATAAGCAATCCCCAATTAAAAATACCCCCAAAAACCCTAGGCGCCCCCCACATGAGATCTGTTCCAAAAATACCCTAACTCAAATTATCCCCAAGTTACCCTATATGGTCGGCGCCCCCTCTAATAGTTCATAACATACGAAGTTCTCCTAAAACCTTAGTTCAACAAAATAAAACATATGTGGGGCCAAATATTCTCAAATCCAATTATTCTAGATTAATTCTTATAACTAATAAAATAAGTCTTTTTAATGAAATAAACAAGTCCAAGACCTTCCATTTTGCACTCTTCCATGACTTGCATCAAATAGATAAAAACTAATTCGATCTCCTTCTTTCAAGCCATATTGAATGTTGGAGTCTTGTTAGTTTCTTCCCAAGTGAATTGCACCCATCATTGCATAATTTCCTTGATCTTTCTAGCTCTTGACTTTATAGTTGGCCCATCTGGAACTTGCAAATTAAAGAATCTTTAAGACTTGGTCCACCTTGATACCCATCACCAATTCAAGAATATTAACATATATACATGCATCATGGCAGCTGGGTGCATCGATGAAGTATTAGCATCATGTGGGGGTAATTAAAAAAGCTACAATTAGCAGCCCACATGTTCCACTTGCACATGAGAGGTTCAATGCATTGTACACAAATTAGCAAGCATGTGTCTCTGAGCATTACCCCGCATGCAGGCCCCCATTTAGATATATTCGCCACCACCTCCTTCCATCCCTTCTCTCACAGCTCCAAACCAAAATCCATACAATCTTCCCTTCTTAGCATATTCATTGAACTCAATTTTCCTATCCTCTGATAAATATAGGGTTTCAACTCCTTGCTTCTTCAAACCTCTCTCTCGACAGCTCATTCTCTACCAAAATGGTTTTTGCCAGCTTCAATGAAGAGATCTATCTATCGTTTGCAATCTCGATACTAGTGTTTTTCTATCTCGTTCTGGTAGTCTTGGAGTCTCCATGGAGCAATAGTGGTGGAGTTTGTATCTTGCCCCTGGATTGTTGCTTTCCAACAGTTGCAGAAAAAATGTCAACAGTGAGTGATTCCAAAGCGAAGCCGAGAACTGGAGTACTCTATGGGAATCTGCAGTAATAGAGAAATATATAATATATATATATTTTCTAGGCTACATGTGAGAATTCTTGGGTCTTTCACTCTTTCTTATTGTCAATGCTAATTTAGTGAAGCAGCAGCAAATTAGTACCATTCATTCCCTCAATTTTATTTTATTTTATTTTTTAATTTCAGTTTCTTCTTTCAAGGTTAGCCTAATTAGTTCAACTTTTGCATGCAGATATTGGATTTTGTATTCTTGGTGTTTTTCTTTCCCTGCACCTTCTTGATTTCGGGACTCTTGCTTAGGAATTCAGTTCTCAAGAATTCATCATGTGGGATTGATCGAGTTCTTGGGATCTAAATTTCAAATGACAGAGATTGTATCTACAACTATAAGCATCCCGGAGCTATATTAACGTACGATCTGCAAGACAATTAATACTGATAACTCATGCGACTGAGAGCTCAAATTTGTAGTGCTTAACTGTGAGTTACAAGATATCAATTGTGATCGATCATTAATCCACCTATCAAAACATTATTGTCACCGAAAGCAAAACAATGGCATGAATTGTTCTCCATATGTTTTCCATATCGACCAAGTATACATACATACACATACGTGTGTGTGTGTAAGTTCTTCTTCTGGTTCAGAAGTTTTGGTTCCTAATTTTCAGTGAGACTTGGGTTGGGTAATATCTTCCTTTTTGGTACAGTTCTCAACGCGATCTTATGGCTAAATCATGAAGATAGCTCAGAAGGGATTGGTTATAAATGCTGCAACATATAAGGGAAGCCCCATGCCATCACATGCACGGCTAGGGATAAGATCCAAAGATATATAAATATAAACTAGATATAAACTAGAGAGTTGGATGCATGGAGAGCAGTTGTTATTTATTTAATTATTTTTGTATAATTTATATATCAGCATTTGAAAGGCTGGTGGCATAATCATGTCATCGATCTGCAGAACATATGAGTAAAATGCTCAATCAATTAAATATCAAGAGTAATGCTGTGGACGTGTTTCACACACCTTTCTTCTACCCTACTTAATCCGCAACCAGAGAAAGGAAATTGGCTTGGATTTGAGCCGATGTCGCCTCCGATACCTAAATCAGTAGAGTTTGACTGTGCTTCAATGGTTGGTATCTTAGCTCAAGTATCTTGGGTGCGTACGTACCTTTATACAGGGCTTGTTGTCTTAGCTTGGTAATTCCGTCTTTTGCATTTGGTGGCTTCCCTCTTTATGTGTGGGCTATCAGAATTTAAGCTTCTCTTGAATTGTTTTTCCATGAGGTGGATACATTTGGATATACGTTACCAACCCCCAGTATCCCCTATTGTTAAGGCGATGCCAATTTGGAAGGCCTTAGTGACGCCTTTATGTGCGCCCCACGTCTCCTGAACTGGCAATTCCCTTTTATCTTCAACTTCGGTTCCTGGAATGGGCCATGGGCTTAGCCCAGGCCACTCCTTACAAGTAATATTCCTCTTTATTATTGATTTTACCATCAATTTATAATAATATCATTCTCAATCACACCGATTAATGCAACCTATTTTATAAATTCATCATTTAAACACAAAACAATTTTTAAATTTAAATTTTCGAATTTTTCATATAATTATTATCTAAATCATTACAACTTTTACAAATTTCAAAACAAAACTCAAAAATCAATACTACTTTTTCAAACTTCAAAATAAAAATATCTTAAAAAATTATTTTCAAACAAATTTTTTAATTTTGTAGTATTTTTATTCAACTTTTTCTTTTCCTTGTCAAAAACAACCAAATAAAAGATCTTAAGTCAAACTATTTTACTACTATTCACAAAATCCTTGCCTAAGCATCATGCTATCAGTGAACTTGGATGACAAATTCAATTAACACAAGAATTTCTTTGAACTTGTATTCAACATGCTCTAGTTCAATGCACAATATGTATCTACATGTAAACTACAAGTACTCTAGCCTTCCTTGATCAAGAGAAATCATCATAGTTATATATATCTTATAACCTTATCAAATAAATTGCACAATTTACAACACAATACAATTTGTGACTAAGTAACAGAGAATAATTAGTCATCCCATTAAACATATGTAGCAAAAGATTTGGTTAAGATATGCCATATTCCAACAAAGTAGTAAAAAAGAGATATGTCCGATTTTTTTTTTTTTTGAATAAAACCTCATATCTTCATTTCATTCACTATAACCACTTGTTACAGACTTGTCAAAGAATACAAGAGAGAACACATCTTCTGGATAGTCTTCCATCCAAACTAGTTCCTCATCTAAACCAATTGCTTTCTTGGCTAAACTATATGCCACCTTATTTCCTTCTCTATAAATGTGTTACAACTTCCATCTATTTGAACCAGAAAACATACTTCTCAAATCTTCAATTAACTGTCTGTACTAGGCCCAGCTCTCATCTATGTTATTTACAGCATTTACTATGGTCATGGCATCACCTTCAAATACAACATTTATAAAACGCAGCTAGATACATACCCCAACAGCTCGCCATAGAGCTTGTAACTCAACAACTATTGGACTGCAAATTTTAGTTCTAGGCATACATAAGCTTGCAAGGACTTCCCATTCCTCATCCCTTATCACAACACCAGCCCCCATCTTTAAGGACTTTTGGTCGAAAGATGCATCCCAATTTATTTCACCATGTTTTCTGCAGGCTTCTTCCATCTCACTTCCCTACATCCTATTGTTGCTGACAATAGGTCTACCTCTCCCTTCCTTTGTGCTTCTCTATATTCATCTAAATCTTCAATAGCCTGACTAATCACACTCCTTGGCCCAGTGAATTGCTCTTCAAAGATCAGCTTATTCCTTCTCAGCCAAATATTTTGCATGGTCACTACCACTATTTCAACTTCCTTCTTAGGCAGATTCTGAATTATTCTTATCTCATATTATACAGAAGTTTTCTTCACTGTAACACCACTTCCTTACAAGACTAACATCTTCTGCCCATACATCACTTGCAGCTTCACAGCTCCATATAGCATGGCCCACAGTTTCAACTTCTCTACAACAGATAGGACATGATGCATCTTTAACCATCCTGCGTTTAGCCATATTCTGTTTAGTGGGGAGGCAATCATCCATTGCTTTCCACATGAAATTCTTCACCATTGCAGGTACTTCCATCTTCCATAGAACATTCCATCTACTAATTCCATGGCTCCTGCTTGAGGACACCCCTTTATTCCTGTTTTTCAGTTACATATCTAAGTGATATGTACTCCTAGCTGAGAATATCCCAGTATTTGTGTAGCCCCATATCTGCTTATCATTGGCACCCTTTCTGCTCACAGGAATTAGTTTCACAATATCAGCTTCTTCTCTTCCCAGCACAGTTTCCAATATCTCCATCTTCCACTCTTTGCCTTCTTCCAACAACTCAGCAACCTTTGCTTCCTTATTAAGAATTTGTACAGGAGCTAGATATGGTCTCCAAGAGGCCCATGAGGGAATCCATTTATCTTTCCAAATCCCTATCTGTTCCCCATTCCCCACCCTCCAAACCACTTCCTCTTTGAACAATTTCAAAGCACTCCATAAACTTCTCCACATAACCGATGGACAACAACCAAGCTTTGATGATATTAGATTCCCTATTCTAAAATACTTCTCTTTAAGAATTATTACTAACAAGGATCTAGGATTAGTTAAAGTCCTCCAACATTGCTTGGCTAGCATTGCTGAATTAAAGTTGTCCATATCCCTGAAACCCATACCACCTGAGTTTAGTTACCCTCAATCTTTCCCAACTCCTCCAATGTGTCTTCCTATTATTTTGTTTATGACCCTACCAAAATCTAGCCATCAATGAAGAAATTTCATTGCACAACCTCTTAGGAAAACGAAATACACTCATATGGTAAGTTGGAATAGCTTGGATTACAGCTTTTAAGAGCACCTCTTTTCCAACCTGAGATAGAAACTGATTTTTCCAGCTACTTAGTCTCTGCCAAATCCTCTCCTTGATACATTTAAAAGCATTGTATTTCGACCTACCAACCATTGAAGGTAAGTCTAAATATCTCTCACTATCACTGCATAATCTTGCGCCCACCATTGCCCTTAACTGCCTCCTCTCCTCCCTTCTTGTGTTGCCACTGAAAAATATTGAAGTTTTCTGATCATTTAAGCTCTGACCTGAAGCTGCCTCATATACTTTCAACAGCTCCTCCATTCCCCTCCATTCCCTCACATTGGCTTTACAAAAATAGGATGCAATCATTTGCAAACATTAGATGAGTGACAGATATCCCTCCTCTAGTTACAGTAGCCCCTTTCACTTCCCTCCTTTCCTCGGCTACATTGATCAAACTACTAAGACCTCAGTACAAAGTAAAAACGAAAAAAGAGACAAAGGATCTCCTTGCCTTATCCCCCTTGAGGGCTCAAAACATTCACCAACTCGACCATTAACTAGGGTAGAATATGAAACTGTTGATACAGTCCTCATGATTAATTGCACCCACTGATCATAGAAACCCAGCTTGTTCATTGCTTCCTCCAGGTACCTCCACTCTACACGATCATAGGCTTTGGACATGTTCAACTTGACAACCATGCTCCCCTCCTTGCCCTTCTGCCTATTTCTCATTGAGTGCAGCAAATCAAAAGCTATTAAAATGTTATCCAAGATCAATCTTCCCCTAATAAAGGCACTTTGTTGGTGAGAAATCACATCTGGCAAAACTAGTTTCAACCTATTTGCTAATGTCTTAGCCATTATCTTATATAAGACATTACACAAGCTTATGGGTCAAAACTCACCAACTATAACACGGTCTTTAACCTTGGGAATCAGTGTTATAAGATTCTAATTGATCATTCTCAAATCACCCCTTCCTTTCAAAAACTCCATCACAGCCAAACACACATCCTCCCCTACTACATGCCAATATTTATGATAAAAACAAGCGCTAAAACATCACTTCTTGGGGACTTATAAGGACCCATTTGGAACACAGCAGCTTTAATCTCCTCTCTTGTAAATTCTTTAGTTAGAAAATCATTCATACCCCTGCTCACATTGGCCTTGATAAATTTTGTTCCAACTTGAATCATCTCCATAGTTGGGCCCCCTGAAGACAGGACCTATGCAAAATGCTTCTTAAAAGCCTCCTCAATCCCTACCTGGTCCTTCATAACTCTGCCAGATAAATCAGAAATTTGAAGGATCCTATTTCTTTTCCTCTTTTGGCTTGCACATGCTTGAAAATACCTCGTGTTCTTGTCACCAAACTGAAACCAATTCCTTTTAGCAATATGTTTCCACATCTTCTTTTCTAACAACAAGCCCACTTCCCCTTTTAATCTCCTTATTTCCCCACTTATACTTCCATCCTCTACCTCCTATAACCCCTTTAGTATCTCAGTTCTCTCAACTCCTCTTCCTCTCTTCTGTTTTTTAATCTCCCACATTCCTGCAAAACAGCACCACATTTAGTTAAAGCCCTCTTAATCTTCTCTACATAAGAAGCTTCCTCTGTAACCTTCCTCCACTCCCCCTTTATTACCTCCTCACACTCCACATCCTTGGTCCAGCAAGCTTCAAACCGAAACATTATGTCTCTTGGCCCATTTAACCTGTTTGAAAATAATTGCATCACTATTGGTCTATGGTCTCAGCACCTAGCGGGTAACACCTCTCCTTCACCTCCTTATACAACTCATTCCACCTACAATTTGCTAAGTATCTATCCAAACTTTCCTTAACAAAAGTACCATCTGTATGACCATTACTCCAAGTGTATCTATCACCACTATAGCCCAAATCAAACAACCAATTCTCCTCCATGGCCTTCCTGAACATCCTCATCTAACCCTTCTCCCTTAGCCCAGCTCTTCATTTCTCAGTCTGGCATGTGATCTCATTGAAATTACTTGCTACACACCAAGGAACATTCCCTTCTGGTTTCAACATTTGCAACAATTCCCAAAATGACTTTCTTTTTGCTGTTTCAGGATGGCCATAGAAGCCAGTGAATAACCACCTATTTTTCAACTCCACATCTAGAATCCAAGCACTAACATGCCATCTAGAATAGTTAAATATCTCTCATTCATCTCATCATGCCACAATAAAGCCAAACCCCCTGCCTGTCCAACAAGATCCACCACAAAACACTGCTCAAATCCCACTCTCCTTCTAATTCCTTCAACCTTTTTTGTAAAAATCATGGTCTCAATGAGGAACATGACTTTAAGCCTCTTATTCTTTACTAGGGAGCAAAGATCCTGAACTGTCTGAGGGTTCCCAAGCCCTTGGCAGTTCCAACGGGAACCCTCAAACAGTTCCAACATAGGACATTCATTGGAATAGGTGGGGCTGTTGTACAGCCACCACCTCAACATTGTAAGTATCAACCTCCTCCGGCTCATCTCCCTTCTTTGCTCTTTTTGCTTCTATCTCATTAACTTCCCCACCCTCTCTTCTCTTCTTAACAATCTGGTCCCCCTCAACCCCTCCCTCTTTCTGTTTTCCCCTTGTCCTTCTTTTTCACCTCCTCTCCCTTCCTAGAACATTTCCTCTCCCCTCATCCTCACTGATCACCTGTGCAATCCCCATAATATTCCTTCCCTCTCGCACCCTTTCATCCCTCCCTTCATTCCCCACATCGATAACCTCATCATCCATTTTCAGTATAATCTTCCCACTCTCCTCCCTGGTAACAATGTCTTCATTCACCTCCACTCCCTTTTCCTTTCTCCACTCCTTTTCCACCTCTTGCTCATTCTGTTGTTCCTCTCTAATTCCCTCTTCTTCTGCACACACCTTCCACCCCCTAAAATTCCCCTGAGGACACTTGCGCTAAGCCAAGGGCCAAATTGATTCTTTTTCTCCCCTTCTATAAACTGTGACAGAATACCCTTTGTGCAGCCCTCATCCCCATGGAGAATACAACCACATTTAAAACACAGCTTAGGAAGTTTTTTATAAGTAAAAGGAACCCATAGTTTATTGCCTTCCACCTCAATGGTTCTACCCCTCGCCACAGCCTTTCTCAGATCCATCTCTACCTTCACTCATAAATAACTCCCCCACCCTACATCATCCTTAGGTGCATCCACCTCTTCCACTTTCCCAAGAGAATCTCCAATTTCCTTCCCTGTATTATACACCATCCACGACAGAGGTAAATTGTGCATATGTACCCACAGAGATACAAAATCAAAATTAATCTGAGATGGTTGAGTCAAACCATCAAATGGCTTTAGTACAAACATCAAATT
The DNA here is from genome assembly GCA_011037825.1 of Carya cathayensis. Classification (NCBI taxonomy): domain Eukaryota; kingdom Viridiplantae; phylum Streptophyta; class Magnoliopsida; order Fagales; family Juglandaceae; genus Carya; species Carya cathayensis. The sequence goes on from QGSO01000209.1 coordinate 1,268,999, forward strand.
GTCAAACAACCATGGACATCCTTCCAATACTCATCTCTTATCCCCTTCAGTTGTTAAAAAAGTATTATTAAATGTTAATAATAATTATATTATATTAAATTAATATTACAAAAAAGTATTATTAAATGTTAATGGTAATTATATTCTAATTAAATTAATAATAAAAAAAGTATTGTTAAATGTTAATAATATAATTATATTCTAAATATTAAATGTTAATTATATTCTAATTAATTTAATTTATTTGTTTGGAATGAGAAATTAATATTTTAATATTTGATGAATGAATAGTGGTCTTCCATCTTTAGCCAACCACTATAGCAAAAGTTCAAATTATTTTAGATTTGACCAATCCAATATGAAGGATTTTTTAACCAAATTATGTAAAATTTGATCACACATCCCATTTGGCCAAGCCAATGTGAATGCTCTAATTCTCTCTTTTTCTGCACACACCTTCCACCCCCTAAAATTCCCCCGAGGACACTTGCGCTAAGCCAAGGGCCAAATTGATTCTTTTTCTCCCCTTCTATAGACTATGACAGAATACCCTTTGTGCAGCCCTCATCCCCATGGAGAATACAACCACATTTAAAACACAACTTAGGAAGTTTTTCATAAGTCAAAGGAACCCATAGTTTATTGCCTTCCACCTCAATGGTTCTACCCCTCGCCACAGCCTTTCTCAGATCCATCTCCACCTTCACTCATAAATAACTCCCCCACCCTACATCATCCTTAGGTGCATCCACCTCTTCCACTTTCTCAAGAGAATCTCCAATTTCTTTAGTACAAACATCAAATTGTCAAACAACCATGGACATCCTTCCAATACTAATCTCTTATCCCCTTCAGTTGCAAAACTAATTATGAATATATTCGCACGAATCTCAGTAAACACAAGAGATCTACTTACCTTCCAAATCTTAGACATCGTAGCACTCACTATCTCCTTTCCCTTGGTGCGATTTGAACACACTTTCCCTATCAAGCTACACTCTCCTCTGTTCTTCATCTTCGTCGAACTTCCAACCCGAATGCTAATGGCCTCGTTTTCCTCCTCATTCAAACTCAACCTCTTCCATATGCCCTCCAAATCCTCCATTGTCAACCACTGTACCACTTATGTGAACAGCAACTCCGCACCTCACCTTATCTTTTATAGTGAGACTTGAACTTCTCTTTCTTTTCGCGCCTTCGGGCCGTTATAGAGAGAAAAGACTACTTATGAAATTATCTAATTATTGCATATCAATTTAGATATGTCCGAATTGGACATTCATTAATCTTGAAAAATAAATGAAATACATAAGCTCCATTGATTCTAGAATATATATAATTTTAACAAAACCCATGCACGTGCGTTACATGCCATTTTCCTTAAATCAAGGACAGTTTATGCCATAATGCAAATAAAACCCAGTTTCACTATTAAATATATATTATTTCGATCAACTAATCGAATTTTGGTAGATAAAACATTTTACTTTCAGTTGTGTGGGCCTTTCAACAAACAGTTACATCACTTTAACAAAAGTAAAAAATAAATTAATAATAATAATAATTTTTTTAATAGTAAACTCTACTCTTTTTCAATGACTACATAATACTCACACACTTCATGACTATATGTAGAATTCCTAATCTAAAGGGAGAAAGCAAGACAAAAAGTAGTAGAAAGAAAATGGTGCCAAAAGAACAAACAGATGGGTAATATTATAGTAATGAACAAGTTCCATCGTCACAGCTCACACCTGAATATAAATAAACCATAATACATTACCAGCAACAATATATTTTTGTGGGGGTACCAAAGAAAGCACAAACGGTGCTGGTTTAAACCCCGGTAGACGAGCATATATAGAAGCCCATCTTTTGCCCTTATTTATTTAAAATCGATTGCATAAAAAAAAATTAAAAAAAAAATTAGAAGGGAACAGAAAGGAAAGGCAAAAGTCCCTGAACAAGAGAAATTATTTGCCTTCACTTTACTCGATGTGGAACCATTTACTAGATCAGCAACAAAGGCAAGTTGCAGAACTCCCCCCCTAATTTTGTCAATTTATAGAGGAAACCTATATACAGATCAATAGTTTACAGTGTTCAATACAACACACCTGACACGTACAAGGCTATTGTTTTTTAACCCTTTTCTTTCACACACCCATTCAATAGCCTCAGAAACAGGAGCCACCAAAGACTTCCACACCAGCTACACCCCTCAAATTTAGCTTTAGTTCTCAGCTTGTTTGAGGGGTCTACCGTCCATAATTGTCTTTGTACAAATTTCACCGTCGCTGCTGGTTGCACATCTCACATCTGGTGGTAGACTTGACATTGGCATACGTACATTGATCACAAGACCAGTAAATGTTATCGTCAGCACTTTTGCTTGAACCAGTGTTGGTTCGAGTTGGCCCTTTAACCCTTCCGCCTCGTCCCTTGCTGGAGCCCCCATTTTTTGTGCTCGTAGTCTTGCTGCAAGACCCATTGGTGCCCACATCTGACAAACCGTTCTCTAATGCCCTAACCAGATTCTCAAAGTAATTCCTAGTCACACTGTTTCAATTACACAGAAGAAATTGAATCAGATAAGACTCTTGACATTAAGAAGCCTGATAATTGCATAGCGAACTAATTTCAGTGGTAAGGGACAGGGTACATGCATGCAAACATCAAAATAGACAACACAGAAGTAATAACAAACGTGAATTCGACATTCTTTTTTTTTTTCTTTTTTTTGCTAAGTAATGAAGTTGCAAGAATCATTCAAAAAGTGACTCGTGAGAAGAATAAAAGCAATGCGACAATCAAAGATCCATTCCACATAAGAAACAAACAACCTTCTTAACAAGAAGAAGGCCAAAAAAAAAAAAGCAAAGAAAAACCTAACCGAAAAAAATGAACTAAAGGAAAAGCTCCAATCCCATCAGTGGATATCACACCGCAAAACTTTCGGACTTTACATACTTCTATACCTCTAGCATGTTAGCATTTATCATATAGTTTCTTCTAATACAAAATCCAAGTATATAAAAGATCAAAGGAAACGGGAAACTTCACATAGAAGATATTCATGACGAATGAGAGACAGTTGCCACTTTCCACTTTGGGATACTTCAACCTTCTAAAGCCCTCACAAATTTTCCTTTTTATACATGCTTTGGAAACCACATTAATAGAACAGGAGCAAAATCAGAAATAAACAAATAAAGAAGAAAATTGGGAAATCGTCCAGAAAATATTGGGGGATCATGAAGCAATAAAATGACAACAAATAGAAGGGAAAACCCGTGGACAACTTTTTTTTCTCTCACTTTCTCTTGTAGTAGCAGAAACTTAAAAGAGAACAATAAACTCAGCATAGAACATACTTCTTTTTTTATAAGTAATAATAAGAACAAACTAAAACGATGCAGATATATGATGAAGTTCCAAATTGCTAAATATGAGATGTGAGTTCTAGAGATGATCACATATGCATCAAAGGAATATCAATACCTTATAGTGGCTCCATTTGTTTCAATAAAAGTACTTATGAATACAGAACCAAGCAGAAAAATAGCTTCAAGTGCAAAGAATTAAATGTTCCTACTACTGCCAATATTTTATACACAGTAAATACCTGGTCAGTCCAGCTAGCTTTGTACGGAAATCATTGAAATCATTTGATGATTTGCTCTCAGCATTTAGAAACTGTTGTAGTTCCTTCTCTGCACATTGATGAAGCCTTTCCAAACCAGACTCTGCCTCACCTGAAGATAAGATTGTTACACGTGTGTGAAGACTACTCACAAATACAGCTTGCATTCAATTCTTTAACATTTCAAGCAAAATATCCATATACCTTGCAAGTACTCAAAAAACTGTTTCTTAGCATGCTCATGCTCAGGTAGGTAATAGCCATATGCATAAGTCCATTTCAGCACTCGCCTACATTCAACTATCTGCAAGCATGCCACATAAAGGCCATAATATGTATATTTTCAGCATTTCAAACCATTTTTTATTTTCTTTTATAATTAAAAGTAAAACTTTATTAATAGAAAAGGCATAGCCCAAGTAGACAGGGAGTATACAGAGAATATGCCTAAGTAACACTAAGCACTAGTCAGGGATACAAGCAAATTACGAAAAATGTCCTCATTACAAATAATGACCGAAGCCCATGAAATGAGTATATAATAAAAGAATCTCTTCAGCTCTTCCAAGGAACGCTCCCAGTCTTCAAAGCAAGCATTTCAAACGAATAGGAAGAAGAAGACTGAAATGTTCTAATTACAGAGTCAAATTTTGTGCTAATTTGTTTTCATATGCTGATCATTTTTCCCAATTGAAAAGATTAACAACAAGAACAAGTAAAGACTTATATGGGGTCCGATTAAGTACTTGAAAGTGAAACAGCAATTGCACCCCTGAATAATGAAGTGCAGAAATAGTAGTACTGTCTGAGGTTCCCTTATTTTTAATTTACCAAGAGAAAGCATCCAAATCAAAACACTTAAAGCCAGCTCAGCAATAAGTGTTTTTCTTTTCTTTTGTCATCAGCTAGGTTGTCACACTGATGAAAATACTCGTTTACATGGTAATTTCCTAGAAAACAAGCTTGAGCAACAGCAGGCTTGTTGCTTGACAGGTATAGTTTGCAAGGAATGAGCCCAAATACATTAGTACATAACCATATTCAGAACACAGTCCACTTAAGTTATGTTAGGATAAATACCCCATCAAATGAGCTGTGATACCCCATATGATAAGCGAAGGTAGGTGGTGTATGCGATCCCACATTGCTTGAGCATGAGAAGTTCTTGCTCTTTGTAATGTTCCAATGGGGCTCCAATTGTATCATTGACTGTCTTTTTGGAGTATAGGTCAAGTGGTTTGAGCCTTCCATTAGAGTGTTACTATAAATAGTATTAGAGCCTATCCCAACCATAAATAATTTGAGACTTGAGCCGTGCCACCTACGATGGACGGGCACAACGAGGACATCGGGAATTTGGTTGTTTGGGGGAAGGGGGGAGGGGAATTGTGATATCGCATATGATAAGTGAGGATAGGTGATGTATGGAATCCCACATTGCTTGGGAAGGAGAAGATTTTGCTTTTTATAATGTTCCAATGGGGCTCCAATTATATCATTGACTAGTCTTTTTGGAGTATAAGTCATGTGGTTTAGGTCATCTATTCGGGCATTACACGAATATTTTTTAATACTCATGGCTGTCATTCTGATGAAAATACTCATTTATATGGTAATTTCCGAGCAAACAAGCTTGAGCAACAGCAGGCTTGTTGCTTGATGGGTATAGTTTGCAGGGAATGAGCCCAAAAACGTATGTTATGTTAGGACAAATACCCCATCAGATGAGTATTGTTTAATACTCATCCATGCTGCGCATATAAATAAAAATACAACTCTTAAAGAGGTGGAGGTATTATTACTATGCCCAAAGTACCAAGTACTTGAAATGGCAAAATTATGCTTAACCCCTGAACTACCACCCCTTTTGCAATGTGACCTCCAGACTACAAATTTCAGTGCTTAGCAACCCAATTTGAAATTTCAGCTGCAATATGCACCCTCAAGGGCAAGAAATAACCCAATAGCCAAATTCCTAAAACTGAAATGTCTAAATTATCCGCACCCAAAAACTTATCAAAAAAAAATTATCCACGCCCAAAACAGAAGGCAACTATGCATTTATGGGCACTTTGGAAATTTCAATTTTAGGTAAGGGCAAATTGAACATTTCAGGCTCTAGAGGGTGCACATTGCAACTAAAGTTTCGAATTGAGATGTCCTGTGCCCAAATTAATCACTTGAAGGTCACTCTGCAAAGGGATGGTAGTTCATGAGGTTAAGAGCAATTTCTTCAATCTGAAATAAAGAGGGAGGGGAAATGAACTTCATAATGTTTCTCCCTGGTCATGCCTGATCATCCTGCTTTGGTTTGATGTATCCAGTATTTTAAAACTGGGGATCAAATCACAAAATATTTAGATCTTCATATAATCAGTTCACATGCAATTATATGGCTTATCGGCATGTGTATTTCCACATATTCAGTTGATATAGAATAAGAAATAGTCCTACAATTGTAAATGCACCTAGCAGTGAGCAAAGAAGTTACCTGCATCCAGGCCTCTATAATGAACTTGAGCTGTGACTCAGGTGTGCACTGTAGGTCACTAAGCTTTTCAAGCTGCAAAAACCAAGTAATTCAACCCAGTCATTAAACGACCTCCAGATGCAGTTATAGTAATAAGGCTGCTCAAATGACATAAGAAAGGAATAATCTGGATTGCACATTGGTTGAATCGTAGTGAAATGGGTTGAGTTAAGATGTTTTATTGGATTTTGGGAAATGAGAGAGAGAAGGTTGAATAAAAATATTATAAAATTAAAATCTTGTTAAAATATAATTTTTTAATATTATTTTGGTTTTAGCATTTGAAAAAGTCGAATTGTTATCTGTATTTTTTTTGGAAGTTTGGGAAAGTTGTAATAATTAGGTAATGATTAGATGAAAAAGTTGAAGATTTGAAATTGAAAAGTGTTGTATTTTTGAGTGATGTTTGGGAAGGATATGAGATAAGATGGCTTCCCAAACTGCGCCCAACTTAAACAGTTCTTATCACATAATTTTCCATTCTCCAGTGCTTTTTCTTCAAGGATGACTCCAGTGTTCAATCCAAGGCATGTTTTAGAACAACACCAAAAGAAAACCAGCATAATTTCTTTAAAATGTTTTTAATTCTTATCCAAGTAGAATACAAATACACACAAAAAAAGTCACATAAATTTTCTTTTTAGTTGGAGGCAGACTGCCATGCATTAACCAAGTTCTCAATATTGAAAATATATTAAAAAGAAAGCATCTAAAAATGTTTCAATAAAAAATAGCATACACAAACTCATCAACACCCGCCCACTTTATAATCCCCCCAAAAAAAGACATTTGTCTGTGTGTGTGTGTGTGTGTGTGTGCACGCGCATGTCTGTGTGTTGTGGTATATATTTATATCAATGCATATATTGAGAGAGAGAGAGAGATTACATGCACAGTTTGCATTTGATGTAAATCTGCCAAAGCTTTTTGCCTCGACTGCCAGAAAGAACATAAAAATTACAGATTATACTTAAAAAACGAATTTAAATTCAGGAATAAAAGCATGTTCAGTTTGCACACAACATTTTGAATACAAGGATAACAAAAAGCTGAGGAAAACAACCAAACAATTTCGAATGACATGATACCACTTTTTTTTAGTAACTGCAACAGAGTAGTTTCTGTCAAAAATGACCTATACCTTTTCACAAAAAAAAAAAAAAAAACATTGAAATAATAACCACCAAAACTTTTTTCAGGAAAAATTAACAATACATTGCCATGTGGAGTCTTTGATAACAAAGAGAACGCCTAAACGAATAAACTGACAGAGAGCTCTGAACATCTCAAAAATCATAGTTACTAATTTGGTTTGAAAATAATAAAAAAAATTTACCGCCCACACTACACAAGCTTTATAGCAACAGTTGCTTTTTTAGTTTAGGAGTTGTCATCAACACTATCATCAATTTCCCCTCTCTACTTTCCTTTTTTAAGTTGATCTAATTTTAAGCCACAAGAAAACTTCATTCAGACCCCATTAACGGCTAGATATAAAATACCCCAAAGTATCTCTTAGAACCTCTTTACAACCCCTTGAACCCAGACTTCTATACCATATTGTTATGCCTTCCAACACTGAATTCACTCGTATTTTTATAACATCTCTCAGCCAGTATACCATGGTCTAACCTCCCGAATTCCCTGAAGCAACTAGAGAGAAAAATCCTCAAAATTATTCGCTTTCATTTCAACCTCTGAAATGGGTCAAGACACAGTCAATTTTGTCCTATTTTCCCTCATAATTCTTCAAGTGACCTTCCTAATGTAACACTCCAGTTCCACTGGCTGTTTACTAGGTAAAACATGGCTTTATAACTTATTTCTGGGAAGCTTCAAATTGACTAGTTTTTGGAGTTACAGCGCAGATGTGGCTAGCGCTTTCCCTGGGCCATAACATTTTCAAACCAAGAACTTTTCTCTATTGAGTCAGACCATCTTTTCCTGTGCTAAATGACCATAATTGGGTTTGAAATAGAATTCATGTCAATAAATACTATACACTTTGGAATTTTAAAAGTTGGGAATACTTCTTCCCTCTATAACACTTCATCCTCTTTCCTCTGTCTCTCTCATTTATTATATAATTAGTAATTGAGGAAAACCTTTCAAACAAGTCCACAATCAGTTCATAAACAGAATAAAAAAATAAAAATAAAAAAACAATTTTTTCGGGCACTTTTGTGAGGGTGTGCAACTAGCTAATTTAAAGGCTGAAATAGACATGAAAGAATAGACAATAAACAGGGGTAAAAACGGTGGTAAAACTTTGATAAATAGACGAAAACTTAATAAGTTCTAAAGAAATTTCTAGCAATCAGCTATTTATCCCAACCAAGGAGGGGAAAACAAGCAATAACCAACCAAACAGATATAAGGATCCATTGCACAAGATATTAAACAGAGATAAATTTGAGAAACTTGCACATACCAATTGATTGCTTGCCCAGCGTTCATAATAATGAGTGTATCTCTCCAACGAATTCTTTGCCATTTCTCTTCTTCTCTCAGCCTCATCATACTAAAAAGTAGCAATATGAAATTATCAAAGGTAGGAAAGAAAAGATTAGCTAATCGCAGTTGACAGCATAAATATTATCATTACCAGGACCACCATGCAATCCATTGACTGAATGACCAAAAAGAGATATTACGCCCACTTACCACTCCCTCTTGTTTGGCAACCTCGTAACGATTACAAGCATAGAAGCCCCCTGTCCTCTCACCATGATCTTGCCATGCACCTAGGCACAGCCTGCATTGACAACAAATGAAGTTCAGGCAACTACATTGGACCACATGTCAGTGAAATCATTAAGTCATAACAGCAACAGATCTCTGAATGTGTAAACATTCATTATGACACTCACCAGCAAAATTCAAATTTACAGGGAGGTGTGCATGTCATATGCATGCACCCTTGGTTCTTTTCAATCGGCCGCTTGCATTTAGGACAGGGCTTGGAATTGGCTAGTATCCTGAGTTTCATTACATCAAAAGGTAAAATTTTGCAGAAAAGTTAAAAAAATATCAACAATTGTGACACTATATATTATAAAGCTATCTAAACAAACAAACAAACAAAAAAAATGAAATAGAAAACAGGAAGTATATACATCTCCAACTGTAGAGAAAAGTGCAACACAAGCAAGCACTTCAAGTGGCAAGATGCACATCAAAAATCAGTTTTTTTATAGGTAATCAGGAAATTTCATTAAAGATAATAGGCATAACCCAAGTACACAAGTTGTATACATGAGTAATACCTCACTAGGATTTACAACCAAAACAAGAAAATCTTGGACACTTAGTCCATTAAAACCTGTCGCCACTGCCCAAAGGAACAATGTTTTGAAGAAGAAAGCTTTAAGCATGTCCATTGTTCGCTCCACTCTCAAAGCTTCTATCATTTCTCTCCCTCCAAAAAGCACCAACACAAATAGAGTGGAGCCATCTTCCAGATTGCCACCACTTGTGGATTGCCTTGGATACCTCTCTAACTCGCTAGAAAGTCTATCAACTTTCTAGGCATGACCCATGCTAATCTCACTCACAAAAAAGTAAAAAAATCATCCCATAAGGTCCCAGCCCCCTCACAATATATAAGCAAATGAATCACTGTTTCGCCATTCTTTTTACATATACAACACCAATCAACCACAATGATACAGTGTTTCCTTAGATTGTCTATAGTGAGGATCTTTCCTAAGAAAGCTGTTCAGACAAAAAAGCTACATTCAGGGGAGCTTTAGTCTTCCATATATTACTCCACATAAAAGCAGCCATGCCTTGGCTAGTCAGAATCTGGAAGAACGATCAGATCATGAATTTTCCTTTCTTTAAGGGGCTCCAAATGATCTTGTCTGCATTTCCAACTGCCACTTGTGGGGAGTACAATAAGGCACAAAACTCAATATCGGCATCCAATTCCCAATCTTGTGCTGCTATGAAGAAATCAACATTCCATTGAGGGCAGCCACTAGAGGAGTTCCTGAGATCTGCTATTGAATCTTTCTTTGCCAGTGCAATCTCAAAAACAACTGGGAATATCTTTGAAGCTTCGATCTCCACACCGTGTCATGCCAAAATTTGACTCAAGAACCATTGCCGACCTCAATATACGAGTGTATCTAAAAAAATCCTCCCATACTCTTCTTATGTACTTCCACAAACCCACCCCATGTGGTCCACGTACCTCATTTGAGCACCACCCATCCCTTGCTTCACTGTACTTCAAATCTATAGTGGTCTTCCATAAAGCTTCCCTTTCTTATTGTGGCGGGAGAACCACCCACCCCGTGCTTCATCATACTTTGAATCTATAACAGTCTTACATACAGCCCCCATTTCTTATTGGTACCACCACAACCATTTCCTCAAAAGAACATGGTTGAACATCACCAAGTTGCGAATGCTCATTCCTCCCTCAGAGATTGGAGTACATACCTTTGCCCAATTTACAAGAAAGAATTTAAACTCATCCCCATCCCACTCCACAAGAAATTTCATTGTAGCTTCTCAATATGGTTAGCAACCCTTATTGGAAGTGGGAATAAAGATAAGAAGTATGCGGCTAGGTTAGAGAGAGTGCTTTTGATCAAGGTAACTCTACCCCCTTTGGACAGGTATAAACCTCTTCCAGCTAACCAATCTTCACTCCATATTTTCAATCATTGCATCCCAAATACTCATCGCTTTGAAAGTAGCACCCAAAGGTCAAGGAATCCCATTGGCATGGAAGATACCTTACATCCCAAATACTAGCCATATTCATTGTTCACCACATTAGGAACATTCCCCACTGGGACAAGTTCAGACTTTGTTAAAATCACTTTCAAACTAGAGACAGCTTGAAAGCATAGCTCAAAAATAAGTTAAAAGTCTCATTTTTTAAATTACACAGCAAATGATCTAACAAAATTCCACAAGAAAAAGGTAAAACTCATTTTCATAACTCGTTGAAATCTCCTTTCACATGAAGGGTAATTTTACTTCTTTAGAAGACATAATCAAATCAAGCCCAGTTCGAGTCTAACAGAGCTGAGCTCAAGCTACCTATCGAGTAGTTTTAGCCCTACACTTATATCATATAAGCTCAACATGTCAGAAATTACACAAACCGACGTGCAAACCAAAATGAAGCAAACAAGAAAAAGGGCAGGAAAAATCAAAGCAGGAAAGAAAGCCTCTCCTCAAGAAGCCGAAAACCATAAACTAAGATTTGCACAAAGTTAGCAAATATTGTACACCTCCTTATTTAAAAATCCCAGAACAGTATGCAGCATGAAACTGCCAATTGTTAGAAGGAAAGCAAAGAAAGTAGATACAAATATCCTAAAGATAAATCCAGGAAGCATAGCCAAGAGTAGATTATATAGATGCTAAAATATAATCTCTACCAGTTCATGTTTTCAGACTCGGCACTATTCTTCAAAATCCACTTTGAAACGGTACCACAGTCCACCGGCCGGTGAGCTTCCTCCGTACACTGCAGATCCACCAGAATGAGATTACTGATATCATACAGAATAATCCCTGCAGAAACTGGAATTATAAAATAATATTTATAAGCAAGCCAGATGAAACTTACATTCCAGCAAAAGCCAAATGAGCAGAGGCAATTAACATCATAGTTTCCATCACCAGCCTCAAAATCAACAGCATACTCACAACCTGGAGCAGGACACCACTTGGTCTAGCAAAAATGGAGTAGAAAAAACAATGATAAGAACTCAGGAAACAAGAAAGAAAGCAAGATAACATGACCGGATATACCCATCAAATGCTCCAACGAGCAAATATCATCTGGGATATATCCATCGAATGCTCTAACAAGCAAATCTCCTCTCATATACCCATTGAATGGGCTAAAGACCAAATGGTTGAGTAGATGACTAGACATTGGAACACCAATGTTACAAGTATCAATCATGGCCAATGCATGGTAATAGCCAGTCACTTCTCAAGAGTAATAGGTGCGAGCAAGAAATAATAGCATGCAAAGAATTCTAACCATTCAACAGAAAATCTAACATACAAAAAGTAGAGAATGACAGAGATAAAGAGCACAAGGGGGAAAGAGACTGGCCTGCTGCCATGCTTTAAAAATATATATGCTAAGAAAAAGCATTACCCACAGCAGTATGAGACATTAAAACCTTATATATCGCATTTCCAAATTAATAAACTTAAGAAACATAGGACGCGCCAGCTGAAACCAATTCATTATAAAAATATACACAGGAAACTACAGATCATGACATGTACAAGAGACGAACTTGGGGTAAAGAGAATTTTGTGATATCCATATAGAACCAAATTGAAAAAAAAAAAAAATGCAGCATCCTTCAAACCTTTTTTCCATTAATAAACCACAACACTTAAGAGAGCACAAAAAGTCAGTGTCATCTTGGTCCAGAGTCCAATACCATGTTCGATATCAGACTTTTCTTACCATTAAGTTACAAATATCCCCAGTGGATCTTGAACTAATAACACCACCCTCCTGTTTCTATGAGTAAGTTTAATGAAATCTACACCATATCTAAATGTAGAGACCACTATCTAAAAACACATATTCCATTTCTGAACAGAATGGTTTTTCTAAAAAAATGCAACTTAGAATCACATTATGAACTAATGATTGGTAAAAATCCATACATTGTAATCATAATGGCAGGGTCTCAATTACATTACATACCTTCTTACTGTCTTCAATATAAGACCGAAGAAGGTATCGTGAGTACCTCTCCTTGTCCTCTTCAGAAGCCAATGAATTGATCATATCTTGACCAACAGCAGCACCACAAGATGGATCAGGACATCTCAGCATCAAACATCCTGGACCATCATTAATGGATGTCCTGATGTACCCTGCAATATAAGTAAAATACTCCAGAAATGAGTTATAAGCAAAATCCTCAAAACAAAAAGAGGGGAAGTATTAAAACATAATACAGTACAGGATAATTGTATTCCTTTTTCTCTAAGTGGGAAAAATAAGGCATACATCCAATTAACAGCAAGTCATATATGGGATACACGTCATATACAATCATCACCTACAAAATACAAATAGCTATGATCACCGTGACACCACCACAGTTTCTCCTCAAATTGTTGATCATTGAGTTGGATGCCAGCCAGTACAAAACCTATTAAAACAGGACCATCTATTCCACCAAATATCACTTCAGCAATCTCACCAAGTGCAACCACCAAGTTAAAGCATGCTGACCACTCACATAAATGCAACCATCACCTCTGCCACCAAGTCAATCTTGATAAGAGCCATTGGGGAGCTACAAATTGTCTACCACAAATGCATCTTTAGGCCTAACAAGGTTGAATGGATTCGGGAAACCTCATTTGAGGAGCCGATCACCACACCAGAACTCTATTTGGATCCATTTCCCACCTCAGATCGGTGTACTAAGAGAACTCCCCCTATACCCATCAAGCATTTTTTCACAACCCAATCCCACAGCTCTCATCCACCACATTAGAGCACCATCCACCACCATGTACTACTATACTTTATCTATCACTAGCATAGCACCTAAGCAACTTTCACAAAAAGAACTTCATTAAATGTAATCAATATTCTGACGGCCAAAACATTCATAGTATAAAATGATCTTGGGTTGTGGAAAATAATCAAGGAGGGGCCAAACTCCACCCCTTCCTCCCATAAAGTTTGCAAGGTAGATCCCCTCCCCCTCTGCACCAACCCCAACGTGCGAAAAGGCAGACAGGTAGGGCCTGTTTTTTCAATACTTTGTTTTTTAGGATCTGATGTGAGGATGACACCTGGAAATATCCTGTTGGTATAATGCAGTATCTAACATGAGGTAACAAGGACTTCTCTGTACTTTATTGATTTTATTTGTATTTTTGGAACTGGTTTCGAAACCAAAATAAGAGTTGCAAATATCCAAAACATATATAGATGATGCAGATTTACAATAAATAAATGACAAAAAAAAACCTACATCAAAATAAGAGTTTATCAGACAAACCTGCCCAGCATAAAGTACAAAATGGATGACCACAAGCAGCTGATTTAATGCCATCACGAGGAAAGGTTTCAAAACAAATGCCACATGCAAGCTGAAATGGATAACATGTGTATAATATTAGTAACTCATAGGCAGCAGAATTCAGAAAAGAAAGCCAGCCATAACCAACCCTAAATTTCACACTGAATGTTTTTACCTATCAAACAAAATTCACAATATAATGTCTACATAGCTTACTTCTCTAGCATTGGGAAATTGAAAAACTGGCTCCTCTAGCAACCCAACGGTTTTACGGACCCGTTCTTCATCAGCAAACCACGCATCATGTATGTTACTAACACTCCTGCAATGCCAACTTCCTTCAGAATACTAACATCAAACAATTGAAATCAAACGCCCAATCTTATCAATTCCATACCCCAAGAGAAATTCATGTCATATGGGTGAGAAAAACGAAAGAGATATTGGTTTACCAGTTAAAGTGCCGTAGTAAGATGCTTGAAGCAACTCGAGATATGGAAAGAACAGTGGATACTCTTGTGATATCATCCTCCTGATGTTGCCGTATATCAGATTCCTTTAAGATAGTATAGTTTTGCTGAAAAAATAAAAGAAAAAATATGTGAAATTTGAAGAAAAAGAACAGAAACACCAAAACTAAGCAACTTCCATATAGCATCAAATTTCAAAAAAAAAAAAAAAACATCACTTAATTTCATGGAGATTTGTGTGAAAATAAGGCATCTTCTCAAGGCCAAAGCTCCTAAGCGATATGAATTTCCAACAATAACAATTTCAATCCTTCATCTTATTCCATGATCCATTTTCACTTTTGGACTTTAAAATGAAATTTTAAGGTGGAGACCTACTCACCTAAGTTGAAGCTGTGAGCTTGGTAAGCAATTGCAGATATGACCTATTTATTTGACAAAAGAACCAAAGAACAGGTCCTAACTTCTAACAATAATGCATCAGTAGAAGTGAAAGTAAAACTCCTTTTCCAACTTCAAGGTTTTATATTCAGAGTGTACAAAAGCTCCTTTTCCATGCTTTGTACAAAAGTTAATATCTGCATCTTTAGACACATGACCAAAAACTGGTACAATTTACATTTTATAGAGGTACAATTAAAATATAATTAAAGTAAAGGGGAAAATTGTAAAGTTGAAATAAAATGGTGATGTTTACAATTCTGTGCTTTCTTTATAAGTTTAAATATGCTACTTACTTATTTAAAAAACCAAAAACTCAACTAATGATTGGATAAGGCCAGATAGAATGGATGATTACGTTTTGTGCATTTTTTTCGAAAAGGCTACGTATCATCTATATAATATACATGGATTTTGCACTAGCTTTGTAGCGCCTCAATAGAAGGCCCAAGCCACATAGATTGGAGCCTCATTGGATCATTATAAAGGGCAAGAATTCCTCATTCCCAAGCAATGTGGAATCTCATACACCACCTACCCTTACCACTTATCAGAATGGGGTATCACAATCTCCCCCCCTTATATTCTCAAGGTCCTCGTCAGGCTAGTCCGTCGTAAGTAACACGGCTCAAGTCCCACATTTCTAGTTGGGATAGGCTCTGATACCATTTGTAATGCCCCAATGGAAGAAGGCCCAAGCCACATGGCTCATACTCCAAAAGGAATAGTCAATGATACAATTGGAGCCACATAGGAACATTATAAAAAGCAAAAACTTCTCATTTCCAAACAATGTGGGATCCCATACACCACCTACCCTTGTCACTTATCATAATGGGGTATCAAAAGTTGGTTTTCTAATTATGCTCCATTAGATGACATCAGCATCAGATTCACAGGAATTACAATTATCAGAAAAAGAGCTTATTTTGCAATGAGAACAGAACAGTACCCTACTACCTATGAAAAAGGACAACTGCCTACCAAGCCCGTGAAATTAACAACCATAGAGTTTGTAAACCATAGCAAAACTAGCCCACGGCCTCTAATGACATCAATAGAATATATATCTTCAGTAGTAGTTTTAAACAACAACAAGGCCCTGAAATTAAAGAATATAAGATAAAAAACCCTATAAAAGATGGCAAGAATAACAAGAACTGAATGGGGGGAGGAGGGGAAGTAATCACTTTTCCACCTCCCAATCGTATTGCTCAAACAAATCAATTAGAAATACTGAAATCAGTTCTTCCTCTAGAAAAGACCTTCACCCAATCAATCCTAGAGGACCTAGTCGCGAAGTGTTTTTCTTTCTCCTGTTTACCAAGTCGAGCTGAGCATTTCATGATTGGAAAACCCGCAATAACATAGCACAACGTATTCAGATTTTACCTTACTTTTCCTGCCGTTTAGTACGCAATCAAACGGCGCTTTAAGGAAACCAATATAACCCGGGCCACAAATGAGTTGAAAACCAAAAATCCTATGACCAAAGGATCAAGCTTTCGTTCCATTTTCCAAACTTTCTCAGCAAAAAAAAATAACAGAAAATCCACAAATATCCTATTATTCATTTAGCAAGCTCTGATTTAAGCAACATAAAATTCAGATGGAGAATTGAATTAACCTCAAGCCGCCGAGAATTCATATCAGCTGAATCATCAGCATCGTCTTCGACGAAGTCGAAATTGGCGTCTTCATCGTCATCGGCATCATCTTCATCGTCATAATTATAGTAATCGCTGCAAAAGTATTCCAGGGGGGTATACTCGGCCTCGCCGCTATCGAAGCCATCGTCGGGGGACTCGATGTCGTTGGCGTCGTGCATATCCTCTTCGGAGTCCATGGAAGAAGATCGCAAAGCAATAGGAGAAAGAGAGAGAAGGAGGAGAGGAGAGAATCTAAGGAGAATGAAGAGGGATTAGGGTCAGGAAGTGTTTGGTTGGAAAGAAAAGAAGAAGGAAAAAAGAGGAAAAGGTAGCTGAAAAGGTCAGAGTGTTTGATTGGTTCAGGGTTTGGTTATGGGGTTGTCTATCGCTCTTTCTTTAATGCGTAAAGCCAATGGGCATGAAAAAAACAAAAGTAAAATAAAAAAGCGTAAAAACTGGGACTTGCCTCGAGATAAAGGCAGGTAACTTACCCAAACGTGGTATTGCACTCCGAAAAATTACTTCATTTAGAAACTTGGCATGGCATTGAGCGATTGTTATTGTAATTTTTTAATATTTTGAATAATGTTATATATAGTTTCATAGTACAGGTACTATATAATTATTTTGAAAAAAATTGAAATCTATTATAAGAAAAAAAAATTAATTTCTTTTTATATGAATTATGTATTTATTTATTTTTTTCAGAATGATTGTATAACGCTTGCACACTCAAAACTGTAATTATTATTTCTCTTTTTATTTGTTGAAATTTATTTTTCTTCTCGAACAATACGATTAATTAGGAAGTAATCTAGAATAATATAGTTGGTAAACTTATTTTAGTCCTAAAACATTGTATTATTAAATTTACTTATGCAACATCTTATGATTATGATAAAGCAAGAGGAATTGAAATCTCAAGAATTTAATCGATTCTTGATCACGAGAGATAAATAGACACATAAAATGTGTTTTATAATATTTATTGAGCATTTAATTTTATCTAAAAAATTATTCGAACAGTTATAAATATTGTAGAGTCTACTTTATGTACTACATGTTTGTATCGTAGAACAAGTAGTATTAAGTTGGTAGATGAAGATAATGGGCAAGAATCTCATTTCTTGAGCATCTTGCCATGGAGGTATCAAATCACTAATACCACTCCCTAGTCCCTTGATGATTACTGTATGTAAAAGAGATGGATGTTAGTGCTAAGAAGGTTTGTCAAGTAAAATCAATTTTAAAGTAATGAATTGAAATCAAAATCAGGTTTCACTTTAAAATCTCGATTCTTGACTAATAACAAAGTTTGAACACCGTCTCGCTTTTCAAAACGTCACTTTCATAATACGAGGATTGAAGACTAATTGAGTGGGCCTACTTTTCGTGTTCTTGCAATCTATGATCGTGAATAATCGAAGGCAAATATGGGAGCTTTTAGGCTCTTTAATTGATAATTTTGAAGATTTATAGCTATGTTTCGGTGATTTTAATTAGCTTATCTGTAATAATTTTGGGGATCCCTAGCTATGTTTCAAAAAGTCAAAATGCTTT
Organism: Carya cathayensis; assembly: GCA_011037825.1. Classification (NCBI taxonomy): domain Eukaryota; kingdom Viridiplantae; phylum Streptophyta; class Magnoliopsida; order Fagales; family Juglandaceae; genus Carya; species Carya cathayensis. Next base: position 1,287,331 of record QGSO01000209.1, read on the forward strand.
TATTTCAGGTTGGTTGATAACTGAGAAGTGTTACAAATATAAAGAGATTACATAAAAGTAAATTCACAAACTGATATAATTTTATGTGATCTGTTAAATCTACTTTATAATAAAAATAACTTTATAATCTGACATATCGCATCAAGTTATATCAATTTGTGAGTTTACTTATGTGTAATTCCTTTATAGCTAAAGTATTTCTTTTACTAATATATCCTCTTAACTTATGAGAATATGCATTGGTTGAATCAAAAAAGAAGGGGCAAGAAAGGTTTCATGTTTATTAAATTGGATATAAGCAATGCTTATGATTGTGTGAAATAGAGTTTTCTCAAGAGTCATGCTTAGAATGGGATTCCATTATCATTGGATGGATTTGTTGATGACTTGTATTTCATCTATCAATTATTCAATACTTATCAATGGTGAATCTCGAGTTCAAATTCAGTTTAATGGAGGTCTACATCAGGGCGATCCTCTACTCCCTTATCCCTTTATTCTTTATAGTGAAGGTTTTTCGTCCCTTATAAAGAAAGTAGAATTGAATAGGTATATCACGGGCATGGCAATAAGCTGGGGAGCACCTCAGCTTAGTCATCTCTTGTTTGCATATGATAGTATTTTATTTTGTTATGCAAATTCAGTTGAAAATAATCACATGCAGACAATACTTTCAATGTATGCAGGTGCTTCTAGTCAAATGATAAATAAGAGAAAGGTGAAAACCACTTTCAACAGAAACACTAGTCTTGATGAGCAGAGAAAGATTAATGAGTTATGGGGTGTATACGCTGCTACAAGACATGATAAATATTTAGGTTTACCGGCTTTAATTGGTAAATCAAAGATAAATTCTTTTAGAATGATTAAAGAAAGAATTTAGCGAAAATTACAAGGCTCAAAAGAAAAATTTTTATCTCTAGTAGGTCATTAAATTTTGATTAAGGCAGTAATGCATGTTATTCCTAATTATACTACGAGTTGTTTTAAGTTACCAAAACAGTTATGAAAGAGTTGGAAAGTCTAATTGCTAGATTTTGGTAAGAACAAATTGGAGCTGAAAGGAATATACATTGGGTCAACGAGAAGAGGTTATCTATGTCAAAACACATGGGAGGAATGGGTGTCAGAAGTTAGAGCCGGCTCAATGGTAAGGTCAGTTAGGTCATTGCCTGAGGCCCACACCTTATGTAAGGCCCCTAAAATTAAAAATGAGGTGTTTTTTTTATTTTGAAAAAAAATAAAAACCATTTCATCACATAAAAATTTAAATAACTTTTATATTTTTTAATGTATGCAAGGCCCTATAATACTAAATTTAATATTTAATACAATGAATTATTTATATTTTAAATAATTTTTTAAAATCTTACTAAATTAAGATACTAAATTTGTATTGATAACTCATTTTAAGTTGTAATATTCAATATAAATTCAAAAAAAACTTCATTTAAAGATTTTAAATAAAATCTCATTTTATTGATTTTAAATAATGATTTCTTACCCTCTTCTTTGGGATCAAAGCCTTCGTATATTTGGAAAATTATATATTCGACAAAGGTGATCTTGCAACAAGGGTGTATTCGGAGGGTTAGAAATGAGAAAAACATTTACACATGACAAGACAGGTGGTTCAGTGGTTGCCTTCATTACACAGTAGTATGGTTATATCTCCTTGCAAAATTCTTGAGCAAAACTAATCAGTTGTAGAATTAGTTGACAAGGAAACACATATTTGAAAAGCAGAACTTGTTCATCATATTTTCATTCCTATGGAAGCGAAGCTGGTCTTAAAACTCTCTATAAGTGTACAACATTGCAAAAAAGGAGATTACACGGTGGGAAGTGTTAAGGTTAGTTTTGGTACTAGAGTATTTTGAAAATACTCAATTACTATTTATTATTTTAATATTATTTTTGACATACTTTTTATTACTGTTGACTATTATTCAATATTTTATCAGTACTTTTTTACTATTATTTACAAAATATTTAAGATTAACTCATTACCCAAACGCAAAATTAGGCTAAGTCACGCCATTTGTTTTTGTCCTAAAATTAAGCCTTTTAGCATAAAAGTTTTAACATGGAGGTTGCTTGGATGCGAAAATCAATCTAATTTTGATTTGATGCTGTGGGATATGAAGAAGTATGAAAATGCCAAAGTGTATCTCAACTTTCCAAACTATAGCATGGGGAATGTGGCACTGTAGGAATCTTAGGCTTAGTTTGGATACGCAGTTTCGATGAGATGATGTATTTTAAATAGTAGTAAAAAATTTTGAGTTAAGATAAGATGAAATAGTTTGTAAAAAATTGTATTTGAATAATGAGATGAGATGATATAGTTTTTAATTTTTAAGATTTGAAAAATGTATGATTCCACTGTTTTATAGAGTGCCCAAATTATGTACTGTTCATGTACTATTCTCGTCAAAATTGACTGTTCACACACTGTTCATATCAATTTTATACTATTCATATCAAGTTGGCACTGTTCATGCACTATTTATGTTAGTTTTTATTGTTTATTTACTATTCATTTAAGTTGATGTTTTCAAAATTTATGAGATGAAATATTTGTTCGGATAGTCAAAACTACTAATGTACGGTACAACTCCAAATCATGAGATGTTTTCATCTGTATTGGCTAACCAAACCGGGCCTTAGATTGCATAAAGCCACTTAGTGGACTATTTTGTTGATCATTGATAGCTGTTTAGCATATGTTCATACTTATAAAAATATTGTTTTAACTGCAAAGGAAAAAATTCTGAAATGTCAAGCATTTCGTAAAGGTTATAAGCTGGATTTTGATGGGAGTCTGCTTGGTTTGTTTTCACAAACTAACTCAACTCAGCTTATTTCATTATTACAACATTCTCAAATTTGCATACAAAATAAAATAAATAATTCAAAATTTTCAATTTCAAAAACAAAAATAAAATAAACTATTCAACCTTTTTAAATTCCAAAACAAAAATAATATCAAAAAAATTATATTCTAATAATATTTTATTTAACTTTTAATTTTAATTTTAACTCATCTCATTTCATCTATGAAAACAAATAAGGCAATCAAGATTCACTCAAAGCTAGATCTGGTGCAATCTTACGAGATGCAAGAGGCGTTGTTATTATGGCTATAAGTAAAAATAAAAATGAAGAGGCTGCTGCAGAGGTGGACAATATGGGTGTAAGAATATAAAACAAATAATAAAATTTATCTCTTTCTATCAATTTAAATTTTTGGGACAAATAGTGATTTCACACGTTATTAGAACAGAGGTTTTGATTTTGAATCCTGACTCTATACTGTATCTATTTAATTAAATATTTTATGTGTTAAGCCTACTCATTGAGAAATAAACCAGTCAATTTAATAATATAATACAAATAATAAAATCTATCTCTTTTTATCAATTTAAATTTTTGAAATAAGTGGTGATGTCATAATGGAGGTCATTGCATCACTAGAGAGTTATATATGGTGTGCAACAAGGGTTTCTCAAAGATTACATTAGAATGCGACTCTTCATGGATTGTAGATTGTCTAAGTAGAGATCCTATGCTCTCATCTCGTCAAGGCCTTATTCTAACATAGATCAAATTCCTACTTCAAACTTTTGATTTCTATGAAGTAACCCATATTAATTGTAGAGAAGGTAATGAAGCTGCTCATATACTTGCTATTTCTGCGAAATGTGTCAATGATTTCTATGAAGTAACCCATGTTGGTAGAAAAGGCAATGAAGCTACTCCTGTACTTGGTATTTCTGCTAAATGTATCAACGATACTGCTGTATGGTGGAATACTCTCTCTGGTTTTGCAAAGAACTCTAGTAAATGTTGCTATGTAATTGCTTTATTTAATTAGCAATGAAAATTCTATTAGAAACAAATTTTTAAAAATATAAAAAAACAAAGTTTGAATGGTAGGACTTTCGGCCACTGTCCTGTAATTCTAGTGGCCGAAAGTGTCCTGTAATTCTAGTGGCCTGTACCTAAGTTGAGAATTACACTTGAGAATTGCCACCAAAAAAGTGAGGATGATTTGTCAAATTCATTGGCCATTTATCAAAAAGTGACAAAACAAAGAGACGTTTGTTTAGGGATATAATCGGTCTAATCTGGTTAGTCTTGAAGGAGAATTTTAGACTGGACTAATTTTTTCGATTCACCAAAAGTTCAAACCGGACCAGGCAACTTTGATTCGGTCCGTTGATCTTATTGGGGTATTGGGTTATTTTTTCTTTTTCAAATTTTTGACAAAAAATTATATAAAATGGTTAAAAAAATCAACTAAATGATATAACCTAAGTTGTCTAACTAGATATATATATACTTTACTAATTAAGTATTTTAGTTAAGTATAATAAATTAATAATGCCAATAATATGTATACTATCAACAATTAACAGTTAATACCGTGTCTTAAAATTCTTAACCTTTAATTTTTATGTAATCTAAGCATAAATAATTAGGTTAGAAGAGAATTAAGTAATTACTTATAATTAGTTATAAGAAAATCACATAATTATTTACTTTTAATTTAAATAACTACTTAAAATGAATATAATATAAAAATTTATTTAAAAACTTGTATATTAAATTTGGTTCGGTCCAACCTGAAGTAAAAAAAATCCTATCAATTTGGATCGAGACCGATCAGTCCCTTAATCAGTTTGGTCCAAATCAATTGAGACTGGTCAGTCTAGTGGATTTTCTCGGTCCGAATGAGAAATTTTACACTCCTGGTTTTGTTGTAATTTTGCTCAAGTATATAATTAAGTGATGGATAGTGTCTTTTAGATCAAATCAAAGAGAGAGGTATTACTAAACAAACCAATTTACAAGTGATTAATTTAGATAACAATCAAGTGGGAGTTGAAATCTTTATTCTTAATGCACAAAGCTTGAACCATTGGGACTTGTGTAATGCTATGTACAAGTATTAAATAGATAAGTCTCATATAAGCTCTTTGTAAAAAAGTAGGTCCCATTAATAAAGAATAATTTTGAATAATTTTTTTACACTTTTTTCAGGTGTGGTCTATTTCTTTTACAAGGGCTTGTATGAGGTCTGTCTATTTGAGGCTTGTATAAATCATTTCTCCATGTGTATTAAAGAAATTGAGACCTAATTTGCTTTTAATATATCATAGAATATATTTTTATATTAAATAAGAAATATAACTAATTTGGTAGAAACTTATCTTCCCTAGTTTTTTGACTTCTAGTTTGGCAAGTGAGATGAGACACAAAATTCTCATCTCATCTCATCTTATCTCATTTTATCATTACAATTTTTTCAAATTCTCACATAAAATATAATAAACAACCCAATTTTTTCAAATCTCAAAACAATAATAATATTAAAAAAATAATAATTTAAAATTTCATCGAAAACCAAAAAGCATTATCTCATTATCCAAACCTATCCCGAATCAGGAATAAAACTTTTTGTGTTCAAGTTAATATATTATTTTCATTTATTAATATTAACACCATTTTATGTTTCATGTGACACATTAATCAACCACAAGTAGAGTACTATAAACTTTGGTTTAAAATAAACAATTACACATCTGGAAAATAATCCACAAAAAAAATAAAAAAATCTTTGAATAACCTATATGGTGGTTGTGATAATGATATATAAGATATTTCTCAATGTTTAGTAGTTTATGTCACATCCATGATAAAATAATATTAAATTATCGTTATATTAAAAATAATGTTTATGATAAAAAAAAGGCCTATTTTCTCTTCTTCGTTAGATAATTAATAATTTTTGTCACATAATAATATTATTAGTTACAAAATTAATTATTAAAAAAATAGTGGACCTCCAGCCGGACTTGATAGCAGCAGCAACAGTTGTATAAAATTCAAAGACTCATTGTCTTTCCGAAGTCAACAGATCAAATATATTTTAAGCTTTAGAATAAACTAATTACGATGAATCATAGTGTTCTGGAAAAAGAAAAAGTTTTACCAAGAAAAATAAAATATTTAGGTTTCGGTTGTTTTTGCATATGAATTAAGATAAACGTTAAAAGTTAAATAAAATATTATTAAAAAAAATTTTTAATATTATTTTTATTTTAAGATTTGAAAATATTAAATTATTTATTTTATCTCATGTTTGAATTTGAAAAAGTTATAATGATTAGATGAGTTATTAAAAAACTATCAAAAAGTGAATAATAATAATATAATAATAACCTAATGATTCTAAGCTCTCATTTGAGTTAAAATGTTTTATTGAGTTTTAAGAAATGAGAGATTAAAAGTTGAATAAAAATATTATAAAGTTAAAATATTATTATAATATAATTTTTGTTTTGAAGTCAGAAGAAGTTGAATTATTTTTTATGTTTAGTTTGAAAATTTGAAAAAATTATAATAATTTAGTAATGATTAGATAAACATGTTAAAAATTTAAAATTAAAAAATAATTATATTTGAGTGATGTTTGAAAATAATAATAATAATATAAGATGGGTTGAGGGTTCACAATCGAGGCCTAAAACACCGAAGTAGAAATAATTCAATTCTATCTTTTTAATTTTTGTTTATTTAAATGAGTTGTGGATTATAGCAGATGACTTGGGTTAAGCCTAATCTTAATTGGGATGAAACTTAATTTTTATTTTTAAGCAAATATGTGTGTGGGGAACATATAAATATATATATATATATATATATTATATTAAACAACGAGTATATAAAAAATATACATAAAAAATAATTTTGAAATATAAATTTAATAGTAAAATATATGCAAACTATTATATACATTACACTAAGCCCCGTTTGGATTAAAAAAACATTTAATTTCATCTTATCTTATCATTATAATTTTTTTAAATTTTCATACAAAATATAATAAACAATTTAATTTTTTCAAATTCTAATTTAACTTTTTCAAATATTAAAATAATAATATTATTAAAAAATAATATTTTATTTAATTTTTACTTTTCATTTAAAAACATTTCTTATGGAGTATAAATCCAAATGAGTCCTAAAAGTTTTAAAATGCTTGTTGAAACAATTAATTAAAAAAAAAAAAAACAGGGGTAGGTGGCAAGGCAACACCTGGGCCCGTGTCTACCTGCCTGCTATTTTGCAAGTTTGCAACCACATCTATGTCACATTTCAATACCTACCTTATATTAACGCCCTTGTCACTGTCCATGTATTTTATTATCTCATTCTGGCTGTCATCTTTCTATCTGATTTTGAACTTTTGTTTATAATTTAAGAATATTATTTTTAATATTTTTTCGGAGACAAAACGTCTTTATACACTTAATTTGATGGGGATGTAAATTTTTTTAAATTCTAAAATAAAAATAAATTATTTCGGCGAGATTTTGGTTATTTTTTTAATTTTATGAAATTTTTTTTATTAATCTTCTTTGATTGCTCTAATCTGTTAAGACCAAGGTATCCTAACTATTGCATCAAAACGTGTTAGATGCTACAATGGACTACACTTTAAATCACCCAAAAATTTAAAAGAAAAATCTCTACAATGGTCCTTGTCTTGGCTTTGCTTTCAACTCAAACTTTCCTAGCTTAGAAACCATCGAATCAAGACTCCTACTTGTGGTCCCATTTTTTTTTTCCCTTTCTCTTTAGTTTCTTTTTCATTTTATAGTTGCCCTTCAATGCATTCAATATTTATATATCTTTATTAATAAAAGATTGTGATTGCACAAGTCAAATTCGGTGTTGCGGCCAACTTCTTCGGCCACTAATATTATATCAAAACTTTTATGTAAAATCATTTTTAAGTATTTTTTATGCATTTTACTAATTGTAATTGACTACATCGCCATTTTTTTAAAAAAAGATAACTAATTTGATCAATCACATCAATAAAATACGTAAAAAGTATGCAAAAGTGACTATACATAATAGAACTCTTTAAGCAGGGGGCCATGCTATAGGGATCCCTGCATTTGAAAAAAAAAAACACATACACAAATGCACTAATAGTCACTCACATAGATCAAATACAGCGAACAACATAGCATGTTACTTTAGGCAATAGACATGTCTGAAAAGTATAATTGCACCATATTCAACACTTCAACTAATATCACTCCGTGATTGCTCTCAACCCTGAAAATTCTAGGCAGCCTCACACTTTCTCTATTCATGTTATAAATATATCCATAGAGACCGCGCCAAAGATTCCAGTAGAGAAAGATTCTCTCAACTTTTTGTTTAAGTTTTAAGATCTCAAGTGAAAAGATAGATATATGAATTGAGTCATACAATATTTAGTATTGTCCATATAAATATTTTGGAGAATTTTAATTGAACTAAATGTTATAGGGTCTATTTTATATGTCAATTTTTCTCCAATCTGAAACTTTCAAGTTCGGAAAAAAAATTTAAGGAGATCTTAATCCATACAAGGATATCTGGTCTTCCTATAGAATCTATTCATCCCACCATGTATTTCCCACACAAAATATAATAAATAATTCAACTTTTCTATATTTCAAAATAAAAATAATATTTTAACAATATTTTATTCAATTTTTATTACATTTTATCTTATTTCATCTGTGTAACCAAACAAGAATTTAAAATATTAGATATTTTTTATTGAAAAACCAAAGTTTAAGAAGACTAAAAAAATTTTCAAAACCCTTTTTTCATCTTATCCCGGTGTAACACACCTCAAGTTACTTAAAATAGAAATATATAAAAATTGCTCACTTCGAGGGAGTGCCTCCATTGAAGAAAGGAAGAAGAAAATGATAAGAGAGAAATAGATTTGCATTAACTTTCTGGATTATTCTTCAGAGCCAAGTTGCTCATTACATATAATCCACGTATTGGGCTTGGACTAAAAGTAAACACAAGATAATAAGACTAAAGTCATGCAATTAGTTCATTCTACAGGCTTAAGCCCACTCCTGTTACCAACCAAAGGCCCATACAATAATCTAAGGCCAAAACAAGGGTAAAAAGCAGTAGAGTAAAGGGTAAGGGTGGCCCATGGGCTTGAGCTGAGTCCAAATCAATTAGGCTTGTTACATTGCCATCCTCTTCAAAGAACCTTGTCTTTGAACCTTGTCCACAAGGTTGAGAGCACCTCAGCAACTTTGTTTACATATTCATCCATTGACTTCCACCCCCAAAAAAATGGTTAAAGTTCATTAAGATTATCTCGCTTGATAAGTAAACCCAAGCCTGTCCAAGAATTAGTTGTTGACCCTCGTTGACCAAGAAAACACAAATGTAACAGTGAGGTACATCACCCATAGTAGCTTCCCATCGACATCACTCTATTTTCGATAATTCCCACTACCGTCATTTTTGGTTGGACATTGAATGTAATTCTGAAATCACTTGAAATGCCAACGTATTCTTTAGTTCCAACCTTATATCCAAGATTAGTACACACGGCCCATATGGTATTGATAATAACTTCATTTAACCTCACCTCCTTGTTTGTTACCCATGTTAGGAAAACCACAACAGGCAATGAGCACAACATCAATCCAGCAATAGACTTCCAGCAAGTTGTGGGGTCAAACTTAGAGTGAAGGGAACCAAACACATCAAACCAGATTGTATTGTAGATAGCTACATCGAACCACATTCCTTCCTCCCCCACATAATCCAAATGATTTCTTTCTTTTCCTCTATCAAAAGGAATGAAAACAGCTATAAGTGGCAAAAAATTGAGCACCTGAGAAGCAGGGTTCATATCAAAAATTTCTAAGTTGGGGCTCCTTTGTATTGACATATAATGGTCCTTCACTTCAAGCAGTGCATATAGGAGATCCAGTTTTTTTGAGGTGGGGAGCATAAAGAAATACAATTGGCATTTTATTCTTCCCCATATATGTTAGTCCCAAACGGCATAATTTTTGGGGAAATAAAACACTTGAGTACTTCCATGGATGGGCATTGAAGGAACCACCATAAAATTCCTTTAAAGCATTTGCAGTATGGAAGCTGATTTCACACTCACTCACTTTAACAGAAACTAAGGAGCCACAATTTCTGGCCATGAGTTCAAGGTTCTCAAAGCTGATTTTGACAAATCAGTCATATAAAAATTCAAAGTGTCAAGGACCATCTTGTTCAAAGCAATCATGTAGCCCTTGACCATCATTCTCAATCAATTGCCTCTCAATAGAATTTTTGGAACTCTCATTACGAACCTTGCCATCCACTTTTAGTATTGCTAGAGCACTGTACGTACTTGCCAAATGACTACCTTTACGACTCAAAACCCCTTTCATGTCGAGAGCAAAATGAGAAGTTTGTGAACAAATAGAACCAAGCAATATATCAAAGGGTTCCGTTCCTCTATCAAAGGGCTCAAAAACACCTCTTAGCAACAATACAACAAGCAAATGATGAGCAAAAAAATTCTTATCCCTTAAATTCTCAGCTAGGTGGGCATTAGTGTTGGGGTCTTCTTCCTTGAATTGAAATATGTGCTCTACGGCATCAACAAGGGTCCCTTCATGCATTTCATCGAACAATTTACAAGCTACATCCAAACGGTAGTTAAATACTACAAACCCATACCCATCTTTCTTAAACTGTACACTGCAGCACCCAAACCTTCGGAAAGCATTTTCAAGTTCATCTCTCCAAGTCTCAGCCGACAAATTACCAATATACAGAGACATTTGAGAAGCTTTGAATTCCTGTAAAATGAGCCTGATGTGGTCTGGGTATTCCTGTAATATATTTGGGTATGGATGAAACGGGTGGGTTGTGTACCTAGAAATCAAGATTTTCTGGTTACCCACATCACCCAAATTAGCAGCCTGGATTGCAGCACCATGGGTAAGATGGATGGGTCTAAGAGATTGGAGGAGTTTCAGAGGTTTAGATGGTTTTGATTGTTGTGCAGGTTTTTTGTCCAGATCGATTTTGCACCCAATAACTGTTCCACCAGGGTCAAAACTCCATTTGGTGCCACGGAAATCATTCCCAGTGGATGAACTTACATGCTCCTTCTCTCGTTGTCGCGTCTCTATTTGCAGTTGTTTCCTAAGAAAGGACAATTTTGATGGCCCCCAAGACAAAGCCGAGGGAAAGAAATCCATTGTGGTGGAGAAGAAATCGGGATTTGAGAGAGACAGCTTGGGTCGAAGAGATCTGGTGCTCTTGTCCTTTAACATTTTCTTCGTCAAATGTTGCATGTACATCATCATCCTGTATTGTATGTGCTATCCCTATTTCACTGATTTGATCCTTCAAATGGTTGAAGCTTTCGTTGAAGTTGCTCTCCCATTCGTTCATATGCTGTCGAAATACTTCGCGCATTTTATTGTGGCTGTTCCAAAAATCATTCAGATGTTGCTAGAGAATGTCGAAACGTTGAAGATTTTGTTCCAGTAGCTCTTTGATATTGAGTAAGGATGAGATAATTTGTTCCATTTTCACGGATTGATGAAGCCGATGCCAAGGAAAGACCGGCTCTAGATACCACTTGTAACACAATTACTTAAAAGAGAAATACATAGAAATTGCTCACTTCGAGGGGAGTGCCTCCATTGAAGAAAGGAAGAACAAAATGATAAGAGAGAAATAGATTTGCATTAACTTTTGGATTATTCTTCATAGCCTAGTTGCTCATTACATATAACTCACGTATTGGGCTTGGACTAAAAGTAAACACAAGATAATAATAAAAATTTTGAAATTAAAAAATTTGAATTATTTATTATATTTTATGTAAAAGTTTAAAAAAATTGTAATGATTATATAAAATGAGATGAAATGAGATAATTTAGTTAAATCTCTTTGCTTCAAATAATATATCCTTAAAACAAAATTGCAAAATTAATAGAAACAAGACTATTAATATAGATTGGGCTTGCCGCCCGTATCTATTGTTGGACGTTTGGATGGGGGCCCAAGAAACCACATGGATTGCTAGTGTTTAACAAAGATTGTGTCGAATAACTTAATAAATGAGTCTAACCTAATCAGACTTGATTAATAAATTGATCAAACTCAATATGTAATTAATCAGCAGAATTATTTTTTGGTTTGATATTTACTAGAAATTTGGATTGTGTTTATTAATTGGAGTAATGAGCATTGACTTTCTAGTTTTTGTTTTTTTTTTCTTTTTTTGTCATAACATTATTGTTGTTGCCTATAATTCATCTAACCAATCTTCGAGAATGTTTGGAAAATGAGATGAGATGAGAATTTTGTGAATAATAGTAAAATAGTTTGTGAATAATAGTTAGATAGTTTGAGTTAAGTATTTATTAGATTTTGAAAAATAAAAGAGAAAAAGTTGGATAAAAAATATTATAAAGTTAAAATATTGTTATAATATAATTTTTTATATATTTTAAAAAAATTAAATTATTTTTTATATTTTATTTAAAAGTTTGAAAAAGTTGTAATTTTTAATTTGAAAATATTTATATTTAAATAATATTTAAGAAATGAGATTTGATGAGATAAAAAATTTTCCAAACATCTCCTAGTGTAAACAAACAGCGGGGCCAGCGGGCCACCCACAAGAAGGGCCGATGGTTGCGACCCCTTGGGTGGTTCGATCTCATCACCCCAATGGAATGGCTGTCAAAGGGCAACCCATCGTTGGTGCCCTATTTATATTTTATTTTATTTTATTTTAATTTTAAGTTTTTTTTTTCAGATTTTATTAGTTTCAAGTAATTTATTTTTATTTCATTTTTTTCTAAAAATTTCAACTATTTAAATTTTTTTTAAATTAGTGGTTTAGTTTTTTTTTTCTTTTTCTTTTTCTTTTTAAAAGAAAAAACTTAGTTGTTTTTAAATTCTTAAAGTTTTATTTTATTTATTTTATATGCACTATATTTTTAACTTGTAATTTTTTCTAATATTTTATGCTCACATGACATGTTGATTGTACGTTTTTATCTTTTGAAAAGTTAATCATGTTCATAGATGAAACGTGTCCTTTTATAAGTGGCTATTATATAGTAAATAGTGTGTCACGTTTCCATAACTAAACTAATATAGTTACGACGGATGGATTTCTTTTTAAAAATTAAAAAATGATAGACATACAAGTGTTTTTTTAATAATGTTATAAAAACATAATTTTAAAAAAAATCTTGTATGTCTATCATTTTTAAAATTTTTGATAGTGATAAAAAAGAATGATACTTGCAGTCGTGAATGTGTAAATGTAGCACATTTATTTTGAAAAAAGTAAATAAATATAGAATCTATATGAAAAGAAAATTAATTTTTTAATAATGAGCTTTACTATTTTTTAAAGCGACTGTACGACACTTGCACACTTCTCAAATATACATAGCAATTACTCATTTTAAAAAATAACTTATAAAAAGAACACCACTTTATATAAATACCTTTATTTTAAAACATGATTGTACATGTATTATTAATTTTTTAAAAAGAAAATACGCTAATCACAAATAGATTATACAAAAATAATCCTACAACTAAAGTGGCTTAATGTAGATCGTCATATTGTAAATTATAGAGTAGATCTAACGTATCAGATTAGGCTACACCAGTTTGTAAGATTATATTTATGTGATTCTTTTATAGATATAGAAATATTAATTTTAAAATAGACACCTGCTACACAATCAACTTAAGAATTTTATAATTGCAACTATCGATTTATAAAAAAGGTCTAAACCCAATAGATCTAAATAGTAATTTTTCTTATAGTGAATTATGCGTAAATGTATGAGAATTTGTTAATTAAGTTAGATAACTTATATTTTTATATAAAACGGATTGAATGAATATTATTTGATTAAATCCAACATGATTTATTAATTAATAAGACTATATTGATAATGTGGTGTTATATATTTAACTAGTGCTGCTTAACTAGTAAAGCAGCACGTGCGATGCATATATGCCTAGTTAATATTTTTCCTATGTTCCATAACTTTAAAATTTTTGACTTAACTATAAATGGGCAGAGTTTCATCTGTATTTTAACAATTTTTCCCTGCTCACAATAAACATTATACATATTGTCTAAAAAATATTCATTACTACAATATAGAACTTCCATAAATATATTTACAACTATATGGAACTTCCATACAAGAAGGTCATATTGCAAGATTTGTAATCCAAATTCAACAAGCAAATAAAAAAAGGTAGTTAAGTAGTAAAATAATAGTAAAGTAGATATAAGGATATCATTAATTAAATTAATATAGACCTATAAAACTCCCCATGAATAATAATTTGTACATTGTGCGGGTTATAGGCTCATTAATAATTAAAAGCTAAGATGTTTGTTAAATATGACAAGTGAATAAGTACAATAATTATTACAAAATAAACAGTGCATTATAGTTATTGAGTGCAACTATAAAATTAATTCCCAATAATTTATTTAGACGTTGAGAATATATGTTATTTTAAATAAATTGTCTAAAATAATATAACATCAAACACATCAACCGATTTACTAGATTTAGAATAAATATATGAATTTATTAACATTTATTTAAGCGTGGAAGCAATACGGCTTGATGCCCTTTGTGGAAACTCATTAGTGGAATATTTTAATAGCATCGATGGAAAGTCATTAGCTGCCTGTATATTTCCGGCTATTATAATATCTCTAGAATGAATGGAAACTAATTAGCAAGTCCTAATTCTTGTTTAGTTGCCTATATATTCATCCAAAAAGTCTACTTGGCAGCCACTGTTTGGCTGCATCTATAAAAGCCATTACGTGTAGACTGGTCACTAACAATGAACCCGGTTATGCTCTCAGCCACACACCCCCCTTCTCTCAATCCCTTCGAAAGCCCTCAGTCCCTACCCTCGTATCTCCTCAATAAGCTCGCATTTCTTTTTCTTCACTGTGAATCCCTCAAGTTCAATGAAACCCATTGTCTTTTTTTTTTTTTGTGAATCGCAGAGTGGCGCTGACCAATCTGCTTCTCTGGGAAGTGCGGAACTCAGGTTAGATTTTGATACATATTTCTTCTCACTCTCTGTGATCCTCTCAACCCCCTCCTGTGCATTGTGATTTCGAGATCCCTTCATTCGGTTGCACTGTGATTTCCCACCTGATGTGATTTCCCCATCTCAATCCCTTGATAGTGTGAGTCCAGAACTACGACATTTCGTCCACAGATCTTCGTGAGAGGTAATCTTCTTAAAACTTTTTGGAAAACCATTGTTTCTCTGTGATTCTAGGGTTTAGGCATACATTCCTTGTTTTATTTGTGTTTACTCCATCTATGTTTATATTTAGGGTTTAGGCATATTAGTTGTAAATTAGTGATATTAGCTTGAAATTAAGGTTGAGCAAGTATACAAAAAATAAAGAACATCGAAAATATGTAATGAACCCGTTTGTAATGGGTGATGTGACGTAGTGTTGTAATAAGGAAACTAATGAAATGTAAATGAAGGAAACTGTAATGAAGGAAAATAATGCACAGAATGTGTTTGATAAAATTTCTCAAGTATCATACATATATTGAAAGGGAAAGCTTCGAGGGCTTCTAACCTCCATTAGATCAACCAAGCTTTTACAGATTTTCCAAAATGATCCTTTCCTCTTCTGTGATTGCCCCCTTATAATGCTCATTGCCTTCCTGTAACAATCCATAACAGAATGGTGCAAAATATAAAATGACCCAGAAGGTTTCATATAAAAATGACATACAACTAAAATGTAAAAAACAAGTATATTGTAGAACGCTAATAAAATGCATAGCGTTGACACTTTAGAAAAATGCATAGCTTTGACATTTTACAAAAGAATTTAGGATCAGAATGTGCATGGTCGTGTATCTTAGACTATGTTATCCTTATAGAAATTTATCAAGAGCAATAAGATTTTAACTGAATTTATAAGACTACAGCTTGTGCATGGGCTACAATTCTCTTTCTAACATTCTAATTTATCATTAGCAAAGCATGAGAGGATTGGAACTAATTCCCCCATCATGGTCTATTTAATATTTTCAATTCACTTTTTCTTCTTTCTTTTGGCTTTACCTAATAAAAATAAAACTCGTGTGTCCTAGAGCAACTAATTTTCCAGAAACATACTGTAAAAATTCTCCTAATCACTTATACTTGCCAGGTTCCCATGTTAAGCTGTCCATTTGTGAATGGAACCTTGCATAAGAATTATGAGTGGCATTGATTAGAAAGTAGACTATAAAACTTTACACTAAGTGAACAAATCTCACTGCAAATCTAAAATTATCACACGTCAAGGTGCAGCCGAACATTGATGATTTGATATGTGCGGGCATGTCGTCTGGGCCTGCAGAAGTTACACAACTCAAAATTAACAGGGAGATCGAAGTGAAAAAAGAGACAGTATTCATGGAATTAGAAATCAATACCAAAATAACACAAATGAAAGCATGCTAACCTTCAATGGTATGCCTCCAAGGTGCATATCTTCCCTAAAAAAAGATACCAAAACCACATAAGGTCTCATAGGTGACATAGGATGCTTGCATGAAATACTAAACCACACAAATCCACACTAGACAAGACGAGACAATTATGAGATGGTTCCCGTACTACTTACAGAAGAGATGAGCAAGGTCACACTTAAATTCTGACAGATCTTCAGCAATTTCCTTCTTTATCTGATATTTCAAGAAAAATATTTCCATGTAAAATATTCTAGACAAGTAAAAAAATAAATCGTTAGCACTGTGCATCTTTAGCAACAAGAAACTTAGTTTACATCTTAATTATGAAAAAGGTCAATCTCTTGGGTAATCCTTACCCTTCCCCCTCCTAAAAATACTTAGTTTTGAAATAGACAATGGGTGTTAAACCTAAAGGAGATGGTCTATTTGTTTGGAGTAGATTTAATTACTTTTTTTACAATTTTTATTGAAATGTTTGGAATAGTTTATTTTTTGCAAAAAATAAAGATACGTGATTATTTTTGAAGTAAAAGGAAACACCTTTGCTAAAAAACCCTACATATTTATTATGCTACAACTCCTGCTATAAGGTGTTCATATACTTTGGATTCACCAACTTGGATAGAACATAGTGGATTGATTTTAGAAAGCCAAGTTTATTTTGCATATGATCACTCATGCACATTTTGTGTTTGAATTTGTTTTTTGGTTTTTCAGAAGCACTCATGGCATCATCCCAATCATCATCTTTAGTCAATGATGATATGATGGAGTCACCAACTTGTTGGTATGGTTTGAAAACACCACTAAAGACGTCGCGCACTAAGAAAAATCCTAGAAGGAGAATTTTTGCCGGCCCAAACTATAATACGGTACAACAACTTTTAGAATTTTTAATATTTGCATATCAATTTGCTGCTTGCGAGGTGTATTTTATCATGTTAATTGGAAGTTCGCACTTTATGCAAGGAGATACAAGGTGTGAATTCTTCGTATGAGCATATATACTTCATCTGCTAGAGGAGAATTTTCGTGTACAAGAGAATAAAGCTTCGAAGACGTGGGATGATATACTACAACACGAGTATGACGTTTGGAAAAGGGAAGATAAAGCGATGGAGAAAGTGAAGAATCTTAAAAAGGAAAAGCAAAAATTGTTGTGTTTGTACTGGGTTATAACATTTGTAATAGTGTTTGCTTGGTTTGGATAAATTTTATGTAAAAATGATGTTGTTTGGATTAGATGGTTTTTGAATGGTTGTTAGCTCGTTAACACCATGTTTTGATGAAAACTATGTAAATTACTGTATCTAAATCAACCTATGTAATGAAAACTGCTTCTGCACTTCAATCGACTTTAGCCAAGTCGAACTTTTTGTTGATCGACTATGATCATTTAATCTATAATGAAAGCAACACAAGTCTAGCACATGGATTTTCTATGTTTCATTGTTTTTTGAAATGCCTATTCTATAGATGTTTGGATTGTTTTGTTTTTGCTATGATTGTGCAAATGAGGTCTTGGGACAAAAACTAACGAACCCGTCAAATTGTAGATTGCTTCTCATTTCTGTTACCTAAAAGTAAAGCTAGGTACTTCATCTTGAATTTTGATCATTTCTCATAATTGCAAATGTTATGATAGATTCTTGCTTTGGTCAAACTCATCAACCAAGATTTGTCCTGCTTCCCATTTTGACTAAAATTCCAATGTTTAGCTATTTGTCCAAACCAATAGAGTCATCAAGTAGAATGATATAATGATTCTAATTGAGCAGAACTTTCTTTCTTGTATTTTCTCTACATATCTTTAGACATATTTACACACATATCTTCACACAATTATAAACAGACACAACTTCCATGTGTTTAAACTACAAAAAACATTATCATCATATAATCAAGAAGCTCAAATTCTAGATATTTCCATTAAAATGGCAATCCAATTATACTGTAGAAACTAAAAACTATACACAACAGGCATATCTTATTTTGAATTGAAATTACACATAATGGTTTGTAATTTCTTATAAGCATTCAAGTATCGCTAGTTTACCACATTGAAACAAATACTATTTCTCTAAGTAGCCAAAAAACTCCCAAGTTTGAAACAATTTAATATTTGTACATGGCTCATGACAGAAATAATGGTTGATGGTAGGGCAAACTAACCTTCTGTAAGCAACCCTTACATCTTCTCCTAACAGTGAACTTTCCAAGATGTCATCAAATGAATTCCACGTCAACTGTCTCCATTTGGACCTCACGATGACTTGGACAAGTCTCATTCCACCTACTACACCATTGAAGTCCACAAAATACACCATATCCTCTTGAGAGTAACAAAATGCACCCTTATACATATCCACAAACTACAACATATCCTCTTGAAGAGATACAAAAAATTGTAATCCCATGACCCACATTCACAAACTACACCAAAAACCAATTCAAGAGCTTCCATCTGTTTTAGAGTCATCACCATGGAGTTACACGCAGGCATTAATATGTTCACACATTTGAAAGAAAATAACTATAATTAAAACAACTATAATTAAAACACCAACTTGTCTTAAAACTTATATAATTAAAAGACAGGGTTAACCTCATTTCCTGGTGGGGTTGATTGTGAAAGAATGCTGTGCTTCAACACTAACCCCACCATCAAATTGGCACTATGGAGATCCCGGGGTGTTACCCAATTGTTCTTCATCTACCAAGATTTTCCTGTTAGTCTAAGTTTCAAAACAAAAAAGGCATATATTAGAAGTTGAATATTAAGTATTAATCCGACAAATTTCAACAATTATTACCGGTTTCTTTCTCTTTATTGCCATCTTTTCCATGGGTGGAATATTCCTCTTACTTGGAGGTCTCCCTTTCCCTCGGATCACGTTGGAGCTTAGTATCTTCTTCTTCCCTTTATCTAAGTTCACTTTTGGTTTGGCCTTCGTTTGTTCAAATGTTGACTCTAGTGTTAAACCTTCACATTTTGAGTCAAACTCATCAACAACACGCATGAATGCACTGACTTGGACATTATTTAAGGAGATCTTGGTTGCTAATTTCAAACACCTTTTAAACATAAGCTCATAATTTTGTGCGTCTTATCTGTTTCGCTGGTCATTGTAACTACTTTTGAGTAATGTGTATCTCCTCTTTAAATCCTTTCTCTAGCAATCCAAGACATATACATCTGGTAGCACATTAATCTTCTTCATCTGACAAACTCAAGGTGCATGCCTACATAGAATTCCCCTAGTCTCAAACAGTGCACATGTGCATTTTACCTCCACCTCATCTTCGTTATAGTAAACTGAGAAATTCACTGTTTTGATCTGGTCATCAGTAGATATTTTATCCAACACATCGTATTTTAAAATGCACCCTTATGTGTTACCAACGAACAATTACAACACATTAGACCCAACAACTCTCTTTGGACCTCTTTGAACTTTGCATTTGTAAATAACTTTAGAAGCTACTTCTCAATGTTGAAGTGAAACACGCAGGAAATAATTTGGCTTATAGAATTGAAATATGCAGTTGTTTCTATCTTGACCTTATTTCTAAGAGCATTATCAAACTGGTCAAAAAAATTCCTTCAACGTTGTTCCTGAATGGACATACTTGTCGAAAAATGCATTTATGCTTTCCGACCTTTGGGTCGTACTTATACTAGCCCAAAATACACTTTTCAAGTAAGTTGGAATCCAAAAAGGCATTTCTTCATATAAGGATTGAAGCCATTTATTGCCGATCAAATTATACTTGGCCAGTAGTTTACCCCAGCTCTCCTCAAATTCTGTGGTGGTCTGTGAGTCATATAACACAGTCTTAATGTCAGTCTTCAACCCCGTATTGAATTTCACGTGAAATCCTAACTTCTCTAGAAGTTTACGCATTATATGCCATAAACAATATCTATGACGAGTTTCAGGAAATACAATGGCAATAGCACACTTTATTGCCCGATCTTGGTCAATTATAATGGCCTTGGGCGCCTGGCCATTCATGCAATTCAACCATGTTTGGAACAACCACACAAAAGCTTCAGTTTCCTCGCTTAAAAGCAATCCTGCCACTAATAATATGGACTGCCCATGAACGAATGGAACAAAAGGCATCTCGTACCTATTTGTTAGGTATATTGTATCGAATGTTATAACATCATGAAATATTTATAGGCCGCTCGACTTCGAGCATTAGTCCAAAACACATGACGTAACCTCCCCTCATGATCCACGTACATGTTAGAAACGAAGCCATCATTCTTATCTCTCATTCTTTTGAAATACTGATTAAGTGGTTCCCCACCTCCTTTACCCAACCTTAAATGTCTAGCCTTGTCAATGAAATTCTGACAATCTTTCTCTTGAAACTAAAGATTCTCAAAACCCCCGCATCAACAACAAGAGAATAAAAGTTCTTGTTCATTCGTATACCGGCTCGATCATTTAGGTTGAGGATCCTTTGACTGTATTCATCTAGATACTTGTGAGATTGCAACAGTCTTGTCTTCTTAAGGCTCACCGTTATGTGGTTGTGCACATTTTCAAGAGTAGTGAAAACTCACTTGTCATTTTTTATCAATGTCGCATTTACTCTTACCTTACAATCTGTTCTAGTTGTTGACCATGGCTTTGAGATATTATTGTTCTTAGGTTGGTACTTTTTGCCACAGGAACAACCAACGATCACTTATACAGGCCAACCCTCATCATCTCTCCTAGTCCTCTGTGTCCGTATACTAAAACCCTCTTGCTTGGCATATTTCTTATGGTAGGCTATAAGCTCTTTCACAGTGTCAAATTTCATACCGGATCTTGGTGATTCAACTTAGGGGTGGGCAGTGTGTGACGCCCCCAAATTCCGCTTGGGATTGAACGGACATTTGAAGCGTCGAGACATGCAACACAAGGTTACCTGCCCCCGTTCATGACATATAAGATGCAATGTTCCTAACATGCATCTAGCATTATGCAATATTCGCAGCGGATATTTTTTTTTTTTCTTTAGCAATACTATGCACCAAACTAAAAATATCCCAAATACTTGAAACATATTTCATACATAAAAACATACTAAAAAGCCGTGATCACTACACTAGTCCAAAATGGTTGTGATCAAAAGAATACTTGAGATACAACTCCAAAAGTACAAGCATTAACCTAAGTTAAATACTATACCATCATCAACATCGCACCGTAGCCTAGATGACCGTATTCAGATGGTCAGATTCCAATTCTTCTTTGGGTCCTGTAACAAGATCTACCATTCGGGGGGAATGGTAGTTGGGACTACCACAGTGAGATTTGATTACAAATCTCAGTAAGTTAACATAAAACTCACACACAGGTTAAAGATGCATGCATGGCAGTAAAAGCATAAATGCATAAGTAAAGTCGTACATAAGCATAGCATAACTTGACATATAACATGACATAACCAGAACTTAAACGTGAACTGAACTTGACTTAACATGACATGAACTTGAGTTTAAAACATAACATGGACTTGAAATGTAGCATGAACGTAAACATGCATAACATAAATATGAACTTGAAAATAACATAAACTTGAACATATCATGACATAAACGTGAACTTGAGACATACTGTAAACGTGAACTTAACATGATGTGAACATGAACTTGGAACATAACTTGATCATGAACATAACATGTACGTGTACATAACAAAACATGAACTTGATCTGAAACTTGACTTATCATGCACTTGATCTGAAACTTGACTTAATACGTACTCCACAGTTGTTGTGGCCCCACGTATTCTACGTGTCACAATTGCTGTGTCTCACGTAGTGTATGCTCCACAGTTGTTGTGGCCCCATACTTCATGCTCCACAGTTGTTGTGGCCCCATGTATACACGTAACATAAAATATAATACGTACTCCACAGTTGTTGTGGCCCCACGTATACACGTAACATAAAATATAATACGTACTCCACAGTTGTTGTGGCCCCACGTATACACGTAACATAAAATATAATACGTACTCCACAGTTGTTGTGGCCCCACGTATACACGTAACATAAAATATAATACGTACTCCACAGTTGTTGTGGCCCCACGTATACACGTAACATAAAATATAATACGTACTCCACAGTTGTTGTGGCCCCACGTATACACGTAACATAAAATATAATACGTACTCCACAGTTGTTGTGGCCCCACGTATACACGTAACATAAAATATAATACGTACTCCACAGTTGTTGTGGCCCCACGTATACACGTAACATAAAAAATAATACGTACTCCACAGTTGTTGTGGCCCCACGTATACACGTAACATAAAAATATAATACGTACTCCACAGTTGTTGTGGCCCCACGTATATACGTAACATTAAATATAATACGTACTCCACAGTTGTTGTGGCCCCACGTATTCACGTAACATAAAATATAATACGTACTCCACAGTTGTTGTGGCCCCACGTATTATACGTAACATAACATGTCTTATCTTTCTTAATGCATGAGATATTAATTAATATCATATACTTTTCTAACATGGCGTATACTTGTAAATGACACAATATGATTTAATCATAACATTTCATGGCATACTTAACATGGCATACTTATAACATACATCATTGTATGATAGAAAAGATTATGTAACAGATAATTATTCATGAGAGATTAAATCATACGTAGCAGATAAACATGTAATGACATAGCATGACATGGCATATACGATAACATACATACATAAATTGTAGTTCTCTTACCCATCACACATACACAATAAACTGATAGTAAGTTAGAGGCTAACTTACCTCGATTGTCACGTTCTACGAGAATAAAGTGCGATATACGAGAAACTGTAAAAGGTCATTCTAAAAGTTAGAAATTTAATTACTAACAATTAGAAACATGGAAACAAGTTATCTTAGAGTAAAATTATCATTTTACCCTCTACATGTGGGAAAACGACCATTTTACCCATAACTTAAGGATTTCATATCCTAACTCCAAAAATTTCCAAAATTTACATTCCTCATGTAAATTTTGTTCTAAACTCAAATATCAACTCAGAAAAAAATTTAAAACAAAACAACACTATGGAAAACACACTATGGCCGAAACATCCATAGGCCATTTCTCTTGATTTTTGTTACAATTCCTTCCAACTTCAAAACTCATGCTTAAACCAAAATTTTACAACAAACATCTTCCAATCCTAAGTTTAAAACCATACTTGAAACATCCATTTAGAAAAAGCTAATAATCAACACCAAACTTTTTTGTAAAAAGATCAAAACACTTGAATCACAAGCTTTGTCCTTAAATCAAAACATCTCCAAGAATTCCAAAAAATCTAATCTTACTTCTAACATATTCATAACATCATCCTCAGATAAACCATGCTTTAAATCATCAAACTAAAGTCACCAAAATCACAAAAATAACACTTGGAGTTTTTGATTTTACACTTAGTCCAAAAACAGAAACTTTTTCTTAACTAGCTTTGATAAATCTCTTGATCAATGGCTTAAGAAGGTGAGATCTTTGAAATAAAGTATCACATGGTTTAAAAACGTGTCCTAAAGAATATCCAACCATCAAAATTAAAATCACATGGCTAAAACCCAATAAAACATGGATCTAACCTAAAAACATCAAATCTTAGGCCTAACCGAAATTCTCTTGCATAGAAAAATCATATCTTTGAAACTAATACTAAATATCTCCAAAATAACATCCTAACATGAAAATAAGAGACTTAGGATCATCATATAAAAATATCAAAGCCTTTAGAGTAAGATCAAACCTCAAAATATTCAAACTTTATCCAAATAAAAACTGTTTTGTCACTTCCAGTTTTCATGTTTCTAGATCTAATAAAATCTATCATCAAAATCTTTATTCATGCAACAAAACCTCAATGAAAACTCTTAAACACATTCTAAGAACACTCCATAAAATTTTCGGACCAAGATATATCCATTAGCTTGGTCAAAAACTCCAAAACATAACACACTCTCCAGATTCACGCCCAGAATGACCTTTCCATGGTTAAAAATACTTTTGACCGACCAAATGACCATGGAATGATACGAAAAATACATCTACGGAAACTAGACTCAAAGAGGAACAACTTTTATGAAGGAGTCATCGTGTGAAAATACTTACAAAGGGTCGAAAAACTCCACGCAAAAAGACCCAGAAATCTGCCCGAGAGAGCTCTTTTGGGTTTCTCTCTAAGAACGGGGTGAAGAAATGATTAAAGTGAAGTAAGTGTGTCTTGCACGACTCAAGACTTCTGTAGGGAGAATATTTGGACCTTAATGATCATTGAGTGGAGGTGTAGACATGTGACATAATGTAGAGGATAGTGGGGGGCAAAAGACAACTTACAAAGGCTATGAGACATGGGACTTGATGGGGTGGGTTCCTCCATATTAATGAGTGCAACTTGATGCAATGAATGGTCTGCCAAGTGGGGGAGGAAATTTCTCCAAGAAGCTATGCCAAGGTGGCCAAAATTCGTGGGCTTTAGTGGGCCTTAGTGGGCCTCAACCAAGTGGGCTTCAATTTGGGGTTTAAAGGGGGTTTGGTTAGGGTTTGAGATGCTATCAAGCCCAAATCCAATTTTTCTTGGCCCAATCAAATTTCTAAGGTTTAAAATGTTGGATAAAGATGTCATAATAGGAATTTGAGAAATTAATAGCATGTGAAAGTGATTTAATCAAGTGATTAAACACAATACTAGAAATTGGATCAAAAAGGGTTTGAATGCCAACTTTAGGGTTTGGGGAAACCGTTTAGGGTTTCGGTTTCAACCAAGTTTTTGGGGTTTCAAAAGGATTCCAACCATTTAGGGTTTTACTAGGGTTGAAACCCTCTTCATCTAACTCAATTTGGTTGATCAGATGAAAAAAAACTGTTTTGCTTAGGTGGCATGATCTCACACATTGATTTCCTTCACAAATCCATCTAATGGTTTCTCTTTGTGCCAAGTATCTAATACTATTCATTATGTGTGGTTAAGATCTTGCCAAGTGTCCAAATAAAACTTCTCTAACCTAATTTGGACATTTCACACTGTGATTTTGAAACCACTGCACTTAGTACGCTTATCGAGGTTACTATTCACTCCGAAAAAGTGCATAATAAACTTAGTACTGAAAAATCCTAAATATTCAACTGAGTCTAGTGGCGTAAACTATAACGTAATCTGACACTTCTAACTACCTCAAACAAATAAAATCACATTTCTGGCACCATAGTGAGTGATAAAACTAATTATGTTGACATACTAGAACTTATGCGATTAGCCGATTCGTAAAAACTTATGGGGTTTTCACGAGATTTCTAATGTCTATAGAAATTCCACCATTGAATTTCTAGCGGGCTGTTACATCCTCCCCTCCTAAAAAAAAGATTTCGTCCTCGAAATCGACGCAAGTACAAACATAAAACACGCTTAAAACACTGTAGATAGTTTAAAAAAAAAAGAACCGTCCGTGACCCGACAAGTGCTGCAAAGTCTCGGGGCCTACTCTATGAATTTAATACGGCTAGTGATTTGAACAAACGCCTGATGTTGATGACAACCGTGATTGAAGGCTTTGAGTTTCTATAAAGAAACAGGATCATCTTCATCCATCGGAAAGAAAAAACATCGCTTCTTGACCTGTGTTTTGTTTTTCCATAACAAAATAATGGCTGGGCAAAACTCTTCCACTAATGTTCCAGACTTGAATCAGGAACCCTTGACGCATCAACCATCAATCTTCTCTCCTGAGGTCGTCAATACTACGATAGGAGCAGCGAACTGTTCTTCTAGTAGGACTGATTCTGAGATTATTACAGAATCATGGAAGCTCAGTAGTCAATATGCTGCCTCTGTTACGATCATGTCTCGGAGGTTACTGGCGAGGGTAAGTGAGATTGATCATCTTAACATCCAAATATCTGAGTTACAACAGAAGCTTGCTAATAAGGATAGAGAAAATAAAAGGCTACAGCAAGAAAACCAAGAGTTGAAGAAATTTGCAGATTGGTATGCTCATGATCTGCAACCACGAATAGAAGAGCTGGAACGAGAAAGGATTCAGATACAGGGTCAACATCGGCAGCTAACAGCAGAGGTTCATCGTTTTCTAGAGAAATAGGGACAAACTACTGTTAATCTAGCTGGCTTAGAAAGAAACTTTTGACAAAGCGTGTCCAGCAGATCTTGTATTTCTTTTGACTAAATAAGATTTGAAGAGATAAAAGTTTGTCTTCTTCTTTATGTTATCTCTATAAAATCAGTCTTCAACTCAATCCAATATGCATCAAAACTTATTCTCATCTCTATAACTCCTCTGCATTCCTTCAACATTCTCGCCTTAAGTTTTCAATTCTTTTCTCCATGGCTCACTCTTCTAACATTTCTCTAGATCCAACCATGAGGTATTCAGCACCTCAACCTCCTGTCCTTTCTGCAGCTGCCATAGGTGCCATGCTGCAGCAAGAAAATACTAGTATGGCTAATAAGTCAGACTCCGATGCTGTCTACGACTTGGTGAGTCTTGGGACTCGCTACTCATCCTCTATTATTGCTTTTTCCCAGCGGGTACAAGCCAAAAACCATGAGGTTGAAAGGCTTAAAGAACAAATTGTTGTACTTCAACGAATTGTTCAAGAGTCTCACACCAGGGAAGGAATCCTTCGGCAGCAGAATAAACAGCTGAAAACTCTATTGGATTCTTCATTCCGCTTGCCAGCTCCCATGAATAGGGATGACATGATATTGTATGAAGAGAATGAGCGTCTCCAACATGAGGCTAAGAACCTCAAGTTTATGTAGAAGCTTTTTTTTTTTTTTTTAAATCTCTCTATATTTATGAACTCTGGTTTATCCTTTAAGAGATATTCGTAACATGCTTCATACCTATTTCTCTTCTAATCATATATAATCTATCTTCTGGTAAAGGTTTTGTGAATATATCTGCTAACTGATCATGTGTTTGTGAACTCTAATACTATATCGCTTTTCTGCACATGATCTCGAAGAAATTCAAGCCTAATGAATACTAAAATCTCAAGCCTAGTATTTGGTGCATTTCCTAAGGACATGTGGATTTATAACCCAGAGACGTATTGCTCTGATACCACCTGTGACGCCCCCAAATTCCGCTTGGGATTGAACGGACATTTGAAGCGTCGAGACATGCAACACAAGGTTACCTGCCCCCGTTCATGACATATAAGATGCAATGTTCCTAACATGCATCTAGCATTATGCAATATTCGCAGCGGATATTTTTTTTTTTTCTTTAGCAATACTATGCACCAAACTAAAAATATCCCAAATACTTGAAACATATTTCATACATAAAAACATACTAAAAAGCCGTGATCACTACACTAGTCCAAAATGGTTGTGATCAAAAGAATACTTGAGATACAACTCCAAAAGTACAAGCATTAACCTAAGTTAAATACTATACCATCATCAACATCGCACCGTAGCCTAGATGACCGTATTCAGATGGTCAGATTCCAATTCTTCTTTGGGTCCTGTAACAAGATCTACCATTCGGGGGGAATGGTAGTTGGGACTACCACAGTGAGATTTGATTACAAATCTCAGTAAGTTAACATAAAACTCACACACAGGTTAAAGATGCATGCATGGCAGTAAAAGCATAAATGCATAAGTAAAGTCGTACATAAGCATAGCATAACTTGACATATAACATGACATAACCAGAACTTAAACGTGAACTGAACTTGACTTAACATGACATGAACTTGAGTTTAAAACATAACATGGACTTGAAATGTAGCATGAACGTAAACATGCATAACATAAATATGAACTTGAAAATAACATAAACTTGAACATATCATGACATAAACGTGAACTTGAGACATACTGTAAACGTGAACTTAACATGATGTGAACATGAACTTGGAACATAACTTGATCATGAACATAACATGTACGTGTACATAACAAAACATGAACTTGATCTGAAACTTGACTTATCATGCACTTGATCTGAAACTTGACTTAATACGTACTCCACAGTTGTTGTGGCCCCACGTATTCTACGTGTCACAATTGCTGTGTCTCACGTAGTGTATGCTCCACAGTTGTTGTGGCCCCATACTTCATGCTCCACAGTTGTTGTGGCCCCATGAATACACGTAACATAAAATATAATACGTACTCCACAGTTGTTGTGGCCCCACGTATACACGTAACAGAAAATATAATACGTACTCCACAGTTGTTGTGGCCCCATGTATACACGTAACATAAAAAATAATACGTACTCCACAGTTGTTGTGGCCCCACGTATACACGTAACAAAAAAATATAATACGTACTCCACAGTTGTTGTGGCCCCACGTATATACGTAACATTAAATATAATACGTACTCCACAGTTGTTGTGGCCCCACGTATTCACGTAACATAAAATATAATACGTACTCCACAGTTGTTGTGGCCCCACGTATTATACGTAACATAACATGTCTTATCTTTCTTAATGCATGAGATATTAATTAATATCATATACTTTTCTAACATGGCGTATACTTGTAAATGGCACAATATGATTTAATCATAACATTTCATGGCATACTTAACATGGCATACTTATAACATACATCATTGTATGACAGAAAAGATTATGTAACAGATAATTATTCATGAGAGATTAAATCATACGTAACAGATAAACATGTAATGACATAGCATGACATGGCATATACGATAACATACATACATAAATTGTAGTTCTCTTACCCATCACACATACACAATAAACTGATAGTAAGTTAGAGGCTAACTTACCTCGATCGTCGCGTTCTATGAGAATAGAGCGCGAGACACGAGGAACTGCACAACAGCTGGAAGAGGAACACTCAAGTCCTTAAGATTTTCACTTCTGAACTCAATTGCCATATTGTAAGCACTTGCAACACCACGGCCAACTTGAGGTTTCACTATACTCGGAAGAGATAAATTGACTTCAGAAAGCCTTTGCACTAAAACAAGTTCATTAAAATTATCAATAACAACCAAACAAACAACTCATTTCTCAATCCATATACTCTTAGCCATAGTCAACCACAAGATGACACCAGTCACCCCGGACTATAATCCATATCATCACTGCTTCGGGACACTGTCATACAGTTTCCCAACACTACACCATACGCTCCACACTTCTCTGCTACGCCATCCAACCCTTCGTGACACGCCATCCGGTGTATCACGACTTAGTACAGAGTACACTCACGTGAACTCTCTTCCATTCACACTACAAAACCCATCACTGCGATACACGTCTCACGGTGCATCGCTACGCGACACGGAGTACGCGCTACGCGTACTTCCTTCGCTACAACACTCATCAACACGATGCACATCACACGATGCATCGCCATACCACACGGAGTACACTACATGCGTACTCCCTTCCTTCTACGACCCACATCACTACAGCGCACGTCGCGCGGCGCGTCGCTGCATTACACAGAATACGCTACACGCGTATTCTCTTCACACAACCCGCCGTATCACATCTACGGCATCCATCTCACGCCTATACTTCACAGCACAGTCCACAAAACTACAAAATCAAGCCTAACACTTCACAACCACACTTCGTTTCACAACTACGCAGCAGACTCCACAAACACTAACTACACAGTCTACAACCAACCAAATCAACTATGTTAAACATAAATAACTAAAGATAGAGGGTTAAGACGAGAGAGATGTGATTGCTGTCGGGAAAGAATCCAAAACTGATAATTTTAGCGGGCTGTTACACAGTGGGGCCCTGGCCCCGTGTGGCGGGGTGGATTACCCCGCCCGGCCACACGGAGGTTTTCCCCGATCGTATTTTGGGTCGTGGGCAGGGGTGGTATGGGGTGGTCCCCCGCCCCGCCCGTATATATATATATATATATATATATATAATATTTAAAAAAAAAACACCTCATGTGACCAAAACGGTTTCATTTTGGCAACTGAGTTTTTTTTTTTTTTTTAAAGTAAAGCACCCTAAGTCCCAGTAACCACGGCGTAAAACCCCCCCCCCCCCCCCCCCCCCCCCCCCCCCCCCCCCCCCCCCCCCCCCCCCCCGCGCGGGTCGAACAGAATCTGCCCTGACACCCAGTGCGGCAGTGCCCCAAAGCGTCGCTATGCTTCTATCGCCGCTGTCTGTTCCCCTCGTCGCCACCGCAGCTATCTCCTCGAGTCTCACCGGCCAGTAAGTTTGTCTCTCTCTTTTTTCTTTTCTTTTTTTTTTTAAATTTAAATTTTTATGAAATTAAATGGAGGATGAGACTAATGGAGATTGAGGATGAGATTGTGAATTGTGTGCTATAGAGGATTGAATGTGCATGTGTGTGATGAGTGATGAGTATTCAGTGATGGATATTGTATCCGATTGATTTATTTCGATTTTGTGTAAATTTATTTTTATAAAATCCTTTTGGTTTGATTTTAATGGTTGGATTTTATGGAATGATCTGATGCTCATATGATCTGATTGTTTAGAATATTTTTAGGGTTTTGTGATTTATTTCGATTTTGTGTAAATTACAAAATACACGGTTATTTATTTATTTATTTTGCAATTTGCAGTGTAAATAAATGATATGGAGTTAACTTTTTAAAAATAAATGTAATCAGTTTACATTACCATTATAATTGCAAAAGAGTTGTACATGCATCAATTCCCAATACAACATAATATGAAATTTCTCGATGTTAAATTTATTCATTCGATCAAACCTTTTAACTTATTAATGATGATAATGCTTGTCGTTTATAATGGAAAAAAGAGTTTCAGTCAAAGTTTGCTATTGGGTTTAACTTCTAAGTATAATTTTTATTATTATGTATTACTTGACATAATACCCATTAATTTCCACATGAATAAATCTGAAAAAGAAGTTAAACGCAAAAGGAGGTATATAAGTGTTTTGAAAAAGCTATAAAGGCATGAGAAAACTTCCTATAGATTTACTAAATTTTCTTTTCATTTAAAAAATATATAATTTTTATTTTAGTATTTTTTTTAATAAAGGCATGAGCTACATCTTCTAGTTTTTTTTTTTTGGTTTGAAATAACATTTCTAGTTGGTTATATATAAACACTATATAAGCAAAATATATAATATAATAAACACGTTATATATTTACACTAATGTGTTTATTTTATTATATATAACGTGATAATTTTACAAATTGCAATATTGGCTCCATCTTAAATAGTTAACGCATGGCATCCATGCATGCTTCTTTTAAAACTGTGACCAATATGCATGGCAAGCACATAAGAATTAAAGACATATATATACCTATAAAAAAAAAAGAATTAATTTGTTCTTTAAAACAAATTTGAATGTGGAGATAATTTGTTCTCCGATTTAAAGATCGAATATTAATTCTCGGAAATATCTAATGTTGGGGGTGAGGGGTGATCATGTGAAGGATCCAATTAAGACTAATATTGATTTATGTCAATAGAAGTGTACGTACATATGTGTCTCATTTGGGTATGATCAATTAATTATGTAGTCCACGACTCCACATTATTCAGTCTTTTGAAATGGTACTGACATCGTCGTTGTTGGGGTCTTTGGTTGGATGTTAATACTTTTCATGTTTGTTATAATTTCAGATTTATTATTTGCTTGAGTTAATGGAAATGCCGACAGATTCTAGTGCGAGCTCCCCTATTGAGGGTACCACTGCCTCTACCCCTACCCCTATTGAGGGTACCCTTGCATCTACCCCTACCTCTTGCCCCGCCCCCAAGCCTAACAAAAAATCTGCTTCCATAGTTTGGTCTCACTTCACTAAACTAAAAGGTGATGATCCTAATAACTCTTAAGCCAAGTGTAACCATTGCGGTAAAATTTATGAATGCCACTATAGGAAACATGACACCTAGCAATTAAAGGTGCACTTAGAAGAGCAATGTAAAAAAAATCCAATTCTAAAATTTTTGCAAGAGAAGAGTCAATTTAGGCTAGAAATTGGACTTAAAAAAATGGAGGATGGGAGAAGTGGGGTATTGAGTTGAAGGGGTATACGAAGTATGATCATGAGGTGTGTAGGTTACACCTAGCTTGTATGGTCATCATGGATGAGCTACCTTTTCAAATTGTGGATGGGGAAGGGTTCCAAGCGTTTTGTCACTACATGGAACTAAGGTTTCAACTTCCTTCTCGTCACACGGTGGCAAAAGATGTAAAAAAACATTATTGATTTGAAAAAGAGAAGTTGAGGGGTTTTTTGGACGGTCAGTTTGCTTGCCTCACCACTGATTATTGGACATCGGTCCAAAATTTTAATTATATGTGTTTGACTTGTCATTTTGTTGATGACAATTAGACATTGCATAAGAAAATTCTCAAATTTTATCAAATTACCAATTACAAGGGTGAGACGATTGGGAGGGTCTTGGAGGCCGCTATAAAGGAGTGGGGGTTGACACATATTGTGACATGCACAGTTGATAATGTATCGTCTAACGATACCACATTGGGATATCTTAAGACCTTTCTTAAAGAGGCAAATAAGACAATCTTGGGTGGTGAGTATTTGCATGTGAGGTGTGCAGCACATATTCTTAATC
This sequence comes from Carya cathayensis, assembly GCA_011037825.1. NCBI lineage: Eukaryota > Viridiplantae > Streptophyta > Magnoliopsida > Fagales > Juglandaceae > Carya > Carya cathayensis. Next base: position 1,320,380 of record QGSO01000209.1, read on the forward strand.
TTATTGTCAGTGACGGTATGAAAAATCTTCATGACTCTATTGCTCGGGTCAGGACTGCTGTGAGATGGGTGAGATCTTGTCCTGCGGGATTGGAGAAATTCAAGGTTGTTGCGTGGTCTGCGGGCATAACATTAAAGAATGGGCTTTGTACTGATTTGACTACGCGATGGAACTCAACATTTTTTATGTTGGAAGCGGCCCAAGAGTATAAGTTGGCATTTGCCTTATTGGGTGAGGAAGACATCCAATATGTAAAATATTTTGAAGATCAAGCGGGATTGGGGAAGCCTATGACTGAGGACTGGGATGTTGTATCTACTTTCGTAGATTTTCTAAGGCTTTTCTACGAGATTACCATGATTTTATCTGGTTCTTTGTATCCTACATCCCATCATTTTTGTTAACAAATATGTAAGGTAAAAGAAGAATTAGATGAGATTATTACGAGTGGTCACACTAAGTTGTGGGAGATGGCATTGTTGATGAGGGCGAAGTACGACAAGTATTGGGGGGGAATTTTGATAGGGCTAATATGTTGTTATATGTAGCTGTTGCCATTGACTACCGGTTTAAGGTGGATGGCATGGTATATGGATTGGGTATTGCTTATGGGCAAGTATAGGCGGAGCATATTGCATCAAGGGTTAGGGAAACCCTTGATAGATTATTTGATGAGTTTACCATTTTGCGGGGTGGTAATATTACGGCACCTACCCCTTTCCCCCCACCAGTTCCAAATGCCAGGGCTGAGAAAAAATGTAGAATAGACTGGAGTGACAGGATGGAAGGGAACCCATTCACGAGGAGTACTACAGAGGCTAAGTCAGAGATAGACAGATACTTTGGTCTAAATCTTGAACCATATGTACGAGTCTTTGATATCTTAGCTTGGTGGAAGATACATGCCCCCAAGTATCCTGTCCTTGCACAAATAGCCCTCAGTATTTTGGCCATCCCTATTAGTACTGTAGCCTCGGAGTTGGCCTTTAGCACCGGAGGGAGCATATTGGATTCATTCTGGAGCTCATTAGATCCTATCACTGTTGAGGCTTTGATTTGCACCTCAAACTGGATCACAGGGAGTCCAATTCATGTTCCGGATGTTATTGATTATGATCATGTCAACGTCAAGGAGGAGGGTGATGATGCACCTGGATCTGGTAATGTCACCTGAATTCAATTCTCATATTTTTATTCATTTATTTGAAATTAATTGGTATTAATTTCAAATTTAATTGTTGTAGTGATACCTGGGACAGCGTCTACAGCTACCTCCGCTGCAGAATGACTTCTTTTATATTAGACTCTAGACCCACCATTGCTCATGGTTTGTACAATTAATCCCTTAATTTATAAATTAAAATTTTATATTGATAATTCTAATTCATTTTATTTTTAACTTATTATTATTGCAAGATTTATGATCTTGAATTTGTCTGCCCATATCTCAACACAATGGAACGTCTTAGTGAACTTACCGCCACCTAAAATTGATCAAACTTCCCAATGTTATGATTTTGTTAATTTATAATTAGTTGTAATGTTAATCATTAATGGTACAATTTGTAGTATTTATTATTTTTATGTCTTTGTAATTTTGTAATTGTTTATTAGTTGACACGATTTTGTAATTTCTATCATTGTAATTTTGTAATGTAATTTTGTAATAGCTTAGTGCACGCCTAATTAGTATTAGTATTTGTATTCCTAATTTTTTTTTCAGTTTTTTTAATATATAAGTATAGTTGTAATTAAATTTTTAGTTTAAAAACAGGCATGGATTGTGTTTCTAGGTCATTCTAAGCCCAGAAAACTTATTTGGGCTCAAAATGGCCCAAATAATCTCAATGGGCCAAGGGCCCAATTACACAAGCCGGGAGGCGGACGGGGGGAAGTCCATCGCCTCACCCTCGCTACCGGACGGGGTATTCCGCCCCTGTCCAGGGTGGGGACAAAAAACATCCCCCCGCATGGGTGGGGGTGGCCTCGCCCCCCAGGGGGGGTAGGTAGCACCCATAAATTTCAACTCGTATCTCATCATCCTGGAGAACTGTGGTACCTTTTATCTTCATTTATCTCGAAGACCATTTCTAAAAATGAAAACATATGGATGGATTAGCATCAACACAATATTACAGTCATTATAATCAACCCAAAACAAAATTGTAATACCATTGACGTTTTCACGTCATGAAAACCTTCATCAGTCATGGGTGATGTACTTCAAAGATTTTGTTCAAATTTTGTAGCAGTTGGCACAGTTGACGCCGTGGGTGTTTCTTCCCTCAACTCATCTGGATTACTCGACGAAGGGTAGGCCATATAAGGTGGAATCTGCTAAAAAAGATACGTTGTTAGGCAAAATGGAATGACTCTAAACAAAATAACATGTTAATTTATGGAATAGAAAAATTCAAATAAATATACCTGAAATGAATCATCAAATGGACTAAAGTCATCTGGATTACTAGGTGAATGGTAGGGCACATTTACATCAAAAGGACTCTACAATTATGCAATTAGAACTATTCATGAGGACCTAAAACAAACTTTATTAAAAAATGAGAATTACGTCAACCTGCCTACTCACATGGTAGACGAATGGATTTCCATAAACAATATTTGGAGGTGTCATTAATGACTGTGAAGTCGATGTTGAAGGCATATGTGGCATTCCATCTTCCTCTTCCCCCATCACACTAAGACTACGAATGTCTTTCGAGACTTTATAGGCGAAGAACATGATGGCAAAAGAAGAAAAAGGAAGATTAAACTCTCATATGTAATGCAGAATCTGAAAATATAAGCACTTCCTACAGGAATGAAATAGAAACATAGAATTCTCCAAAATAATGGGATTTGAGGAATGACATTTCTGCTTTATGGTTGATAAGAGATCGGAAGGTTGGTAATTGGGAGGGTGCCAGGAGATCGTGTAGAAAGTGTAGTATCAAGTGCTTCAGCGCAAGCATGCATGCATTTAAATGGAGCTATGCAGAGGAAGCTGCAGGATCTTAAGGAGAACTGAAAAAGTCAATGGCATTTCATTGCCATACATGTCAATGGGAGGAAAAAACAAGTGTTCTATTTGTTGGTTCTATTTAAACTGATTGGGGGGGTTGTATGAACATAATATTGTTTTAATTAATAATTATAACAAATTAAATATTGAGGAAAGAATATGAAGTGTTGTAGAGGAAGAAGAGAAACTGTAAACTATTTGACAATCGAAAAGGAATGCCCAAAAAAGGAAAAATCCCCCCTGCTCAGAACTAATTAACCAAGAACATAAAAGAAAAGAAAGACTCAGAACAGTATCTATAACAAAAATTATAGTCACTTTAGAATAGAGCTAACAAGCAACAACAAAAAAGAAAAGTGTGCTTGAAATATTTTTTTTCTTGCCAAAAAAAAAAAAAAAAAAAAATTAGAACTAAAAAATTTGAGAAGAGTTAAGAGAGGGAATGAGAGAATTATGGGAGAGCTGGAAGTTTTACTCTGCCTACAAAAGCAAAAAGAGAACTCCAAGTATAAGTTGCTTTGAGCTTTGGCTTTAGGGATCCTATGATGACTTTGTGTTCAAATCTAAATGAAACAATAAAAAGAAGAAAAACTTTTCAAGAGCAAAACTCTCAAGTTTCAGGCCATGGTCATTAAGAAAAATAAGTTTGCTTTGATCTACATGTTAACATTAAGGATCCTACGATGTCTTAGACTCTTAGTGGTGAAATCTTGCATAAAAGTGGCATGGTCTTGGCATAATCACAGTCAAAATGAAAAAATAAAAACTGTACAGGCCAGAACTGCCAAATTTGATGCCATATTCCTATTGATCACGTGAGCACATTATTAATCTACCATACTAAATATAGGGTAAAGCACATAAGAAGGGTGAAAAGAATAAAGAACATCACAAACTATATTGCTTGAAATATAATATCTAAGCTTCTTTCATTTTATTTGATGTACTTGAGGCCAAACTGATACAAAATTTGCTGAACTTCCCCATATTAATGTGCCTACATCACTTATCAAATCATAAATGGTTGTGATCCTTGAACAGAGCCATGAAGTTCAAACAACAAAACTGAAAATTAACTATAAATCAAAACAGAGCCATGAAGAAATTGAACTCCAAATCTAAAATCAACCAAAACCTAGATAAAATAATTGGGCAAAATCCAAAACCACCAACCAAAACAAAACTGCCTTTTCAATATAATAACAAATGCATGCACCCAAAGTCTGACTCTGAATTGTCCTCAATCATGCTGGACAGTGATTACTCCAAAATTATTAACCTTTTATGCAGTCTATTAACCAATGTTGGTAAACTGTAAACCAAGGTGAACAGATGATACTTCAAATTATTTATAATGAAAAGTGCTTTATAATTAGATGAATAACATCCAACAAATGATCTTATTAATTAATAATTATAATTAGATGAATAACGTTGGCCCCTTCAAAATTATAATTAATCTTCATATAGTTGATAATGTAATCTTTAATGAAATGTATTATATATATTGAGAGTGGTTTCAAAAAATTCAATAAATTTTATCCCAAAAGATAAAACATTTTCATACTGTATATATATATATATATATAAATTCAGTGACAAGCAAGAAGTTACAGTTCTCTTTATCCCTACCTCTTCCCTTCAACTCTAGTAATGGGCACCAAGATGGACCTAGTCTAAAAGATTCGTTGCAAGTTTCAGATGAGCCAATCACAAGATTAAGAGCCAAGAAAATCAAGGAGGCAATGTAAAAATTGGTACAATTCACTTGGGGTGAAGCTAGCAAGAGCCAACACTCAAGATGGGCTTGAAGGAAGGAGAACCAATTTTGATCAATTTGATACAAGCTATGGAAGAGAGCAACAGAGCAACATGATTTGAAGGCATTCAATTTAGTTAATTCATTTAAAAGACTTATTTTATTAGTTTAGAATAATTAGGTTTATTGTGAGAAGGACTTAAGGGCATGTTGGAAAAATTATTATTTTTATTAAACTAGGGTTTCAAGGAGTACTGTAGCGCCACACTGTTCACTTAGGGTTATTTTTTGGAAAGGGTCTTATTTTGGCCTAGGGTTATTTTTGTTAGGGAGTATTTAAACATCTTTGGCTGTCCACTTCATGGTTAGACAATATTGAATTTTCATTGTGAGTTAAGTTTACTCATCTTGTTTTTTATTGAACTTTTGAACTTATCAAAGGTAAATCACAACTTTTGTGGCATTCCTCCTTGTAATCTGGGTCTTGAGACGGGTCTAGATTTTAACATAATCTAGGTTCTTGAAATGACTTTTCAATGGGTCTAGATTCTCCACATATTGACTTGATTTTGGCTTTCTTGGGTGAGTTTTCAAATTGATTGTGGATTCAAGGGATTCCAATTTCGCGAATTCACATCATCTAGGTTCATACACATGACCTCTTATGTATTTTCTCAAAAAGTTAACATTTTTATGAAAACTACACCATACAGAAAGGCATCATCACAGTCTCTTCCACATTTGCTCACAAATTACACACTGTTTTTCTCCATCCATGCCCTAAGCCACCATACCCATCTCAGAAAACACAAAAATCACATCTCCATGTGATTATGAATAACATAATAATATGGATGGCAAAGGGAACAATATTTACCTACCTACGAAAAACAGAGCTATTTGAACAGTTGAGGCTGGTGATTAGTCCATTTAATCAACTCGCAGGGAGTGGCAACGACGGACAGACGTAGGAGAGTTGGGAGGTGGCACTGAATAGAGAGAAACCATCGTAAGGTGGCGCTAGGAAGAGGAACGTGATGCGGGTTCGTGGCAAGGAAGAACAGAGGATTTTGCAAGATTTAGTCTGGTTTACTTCTTTCAATGAGCTTGCAGGGAGTGGCTGTGTTGGGCAGACGGAGGAGCGCCGCTCAATGCAGCTGACGAGAGAGATGGCATGGCCGGCAGGTGTTGGGTGGAGGAAGCTGAAGGAGCGGGTTGCTGTCGAGGGAGCTACCTCTTCACAGGATGAATTCGAATGGGATGCATAGGGAAACAGGTAATTCAAATTGAATCAAAATGTCAAAACACACGTTTTGATTAACAAAAAAAGAAAAGAAAACAATAACAAGAAGAAGCCATGTAGTGAGTGCAATGTGTGCGGCTTCTACATAGAAGAACTCATATTCATCTCCTCACTGCAACCCTCCCATTTTGGGAATAGTGCTATAGACAATCTTGGTGTGAAATCGTTGGGGAACTTGCTGACATGGCATTATGCCACATCAGCCATTATATTAAGGCAGACGAAAAGGGAAAGGGGGGAAAATTCAGATTTCACTTTTTCAAAAAGCTGATAGCATGGGCCTGGGACGGGAAACTGCGATTTTGTGTTTGGATTTTCAGAAGCTGATCGTGTGGGTCTTGGACGAGAAACTGCGAGTTTGGGTTTGGAAGATAGAAGCTGATCATGTCGTTGTCTTCGTGTAGATCTCATCCATCTACTTTCGGTTTTTTATTCCTATGCACGATTTGAATTTTTATATTCCATATAAAAGATTCCTCTGCATGATTCTTGAATTCCTTAGGGTCCACCTACATTGCATTCTATTTCTCTTTATCATTTTGTATTTTGGATTTTTTGCATTCTGATTCTTGAATTCCTTAGGGCCTTTCGGTCAATCCATAATTTCACTGGCTCTACAAAGGGTAGCAGAAATAGGAATAGTTGATAATCAATTAAAAAGAGAGCAATAATAGATTCATGGGTTGAGTTGTAAACCTAAAAAAACCATCTAAAGTTTGTTGAAAACTATTATAAGCAGACAACAGCTGAGAGCATTAGTAGTGGGCTAGTTAAAGTTAAATTTTAGCCAAAGAATAACTAAAGTGTCAAATAAAGTGCAGTAATGAGCTCAACAAATGAACAATATTTTTAACTTCAAATCATATGGCTAGCTAAATTTGTTGAGCTAAAAGAGTTAGCTAAATATTATTTTTGGACTAAAAAATGATGTTCCCGCTGAGTTTTTTCATAGGATGCTAATCCTTCAAGATCTGTTTTCTGTCTTCTGGCCACAAAACCTCATTGCTGCTGAAAACATCTCTTCCATTTTAGTTTCTTGTACAATGTATAAATTTGTTTTTATTGGATTTTGATGTCTGCAGGGTCATTAATTGATAATTCTTATACTTCTGTTGGTGAAGTATGCAACCTTTTTTAAATGATATTCAAGTTTTTGTGTCGCAATCTATTGTTATGTGAAAAGGATTCGGTTCCTTCCCAAAATTTCAGAATTCCACTTTTCCCTCAATGATTTGGTTTTATGTGAAAATGAATTTTTAGAATTAAAATAATGAAAAGTTAAAAATCAATATTTTAATAGAATAGTGAAAGATTTATTGAGTCTATTATTTGGTGTTATAAAAAGTGACTAGTTAAAATTTGTAAAAGTGAATTTTCTAGCTAGATTTTAGCTAAAGTTTATTGAGGCAACTACTAATACTCTGAGAGGACCCTAAATTTTAGCCATTATTAACTGTTTTTTAACTGTCATAATTTTGCTCCTAGCTCTCCATTCTAAAACTGTTTTTAGGTAAGTTCAACATAATGAGCCATTTATAAAGCCTAAAAAGCACATAAATAAGCACACAAGATTAGTTAGTCTCTCTCTTGTTTCCCCAAATTGCAAATATAGAGTTGACTTCTAAAATGAATCAAAGCATGAGGGTGATATCTTGTTGCTACGTAATATTGTAAAAATGAAAGTGCCCATGCATGGTATATATCCCTGTTTGTGGTCGTTCTTCTATTTGGCTGTGGACTCTTTTGTTGGAGGATGGTGTAAAGAAATCAATGTTTTGCAGATTAGTTAAATGTTTTCTTTGCTGATCATATGAAATGTTTCTTCTTTTGTTATCATTGTCGTATTTGAATGGTATTTCAATGTTTGGATATGGGTGGATGATCATTAAGCTCTATATCTGTGAATTTATGTATGTATACATATGTGTTTATCTTATTATATTCATGGAAATAAATGAAGCTAATGACTTGTAATCGCATCAAAATGACTACTTTTTTTAATCTTTTCTAGGAGATCATTGTTAGATTAAGACATATAATTCAAGTGTTAAACATCATAACCGACCCCTCCTGTTTTTGTAGACAGGTTTTAGTGCAGTGGTTCAGGTGGTCATTTTCAAAACAAAAAATAAATTTACAATCTCACTTATTGATACATTTAATACATTACTAGAGTGTAGTAGTCATTTATGCATGCAGAAGCCTCTCGTATCGGTGATTCGATGCCTAGGAATATGAAGTATAATAAGAATTTATAATTTTTGAAATCCCAAACTATATGGTCTCTTAACAACAATTTTTTATTCTTTTTGTTGGAATAATAGTTGTCTTTATTCTATTCTAATAAGCAGAATTTAAAATAAAGATATTAAGCAAGTTTCAACAAGAATATATTTACGTACATGAACCAACAGATTCAAAACTAATCAACAGATTAGATCTAACAGCAGAATCAGTTTTATATACAGATTCAGATCATAAACAGATTCAATCTAACAAGATATTCAACCTAACAAATAGATCCAGATTATCTACAGATTATAACAGATTATAACAGAAACTAAACCATAGCAAGATCAATAATCAAAGGAATAACATAAATGATAGAAATGATAGAAATAAGCAAGAAAGAATCAACACAACCAATTTACGTAGTTCGACCCTAATGGTCTACGTCCACGGCAGGAATGGCCTCAAATCTTTATTGATAATCAGTATCCTTCACAGAGAAGCCTCAGAAACACTCAAAGATTTACAAATCTCTCATCTCACTGTAAAAATCGCACAGATTTCTTCACAACAGTGAAACCCTAGTTTCTCCTCTCTGCTCTCTCTCGAAGGCTCTCTCTCAATCGGCTGAAGAAATGTATAAATGAAATTAGGTCTTCTGAAAGACCCATAGTGTGACGCCCCCAAATTTCACTTGGGATTGAACGGACATTTGAAGCGTCGAGACATGCAACACAAGGTTACCTGCCCCCGTTCATGACATATAAGATGCAATGTTCCTAACATGCATCTAGCATTATGCAATATTCGCAGTGGATAATTTTTTTTTCTTTAGCAATACTATGCACCAAACTAAAAATATCCCAAATACTTGAAACATATTTCATACATAAAGGCATACTAAAAAGCCGTGATCACCACACTAGTCTAAAATGGTTGTGATCAAAAGAATACTTGAGATACAACTCCAAAAGTACAAGTATTAACCTAAGTTAAATACTATACCATCATCAACATCGCACCGTGGCCTAGTCGACCGTATTCAGTTGGTCAGATTCCAAAACTGTGGAGTACGTATTAACGCACGTTATTAATCAAGACAATTGAATAAGATTCCAAGTCTATGTTAAGTCCAGTTTCAGATCAAATACATGATAAGTCAAGTTTTAGATCAAGTCCATGTTATGTTATACTCACGTACATGTTATGTTCAAGTTTATGTTATTTTCAAGTTCTTATTTATGTTATGCAGGTTTACGTTCATGCTATATTTCAAGTCCATGTTATGTTTCACGTTCATGTTATGTTGTTTGTTCATGTTATGTTTTAAGCTTAAGTTTATGCCATGTTAAGTCAAGTTCAGTTTACGTTTAAGTTCTGGTTAAATCATGCTATATGTCAAGTTATACTATGTTTATGTATGACTATATCATTTATGCATTTATGCTTTTACTGCCATGCATGCATTTTTAACCTGTGTGTGAGTTTTATGTTAACTTACTGAGATTTGTAATCAAATCTCACTGTGGTAGTCCCAACTACCATTCCCCCCGAATGGTAGATCTTGTTACAGGACCCAAAGGAGTTTTGGAATCTGACCAACTGAATACGGTCGACTAGGCCACGGTGCGATGTTGATGATGGTATAGTATTTAACTTAGGTTAATACTTGTACTTTTGGAGTTGTATCTCAAGTATTCTTTTGATCACAACCATTTT